>CAUYON010119786.1:0-61429 GCA_963573935.1 Arctocebus calabarensis
TTTTTTTTTTTGTAGAGACAGAGTCTCACTTTATCGCCCTGGGTAGAGTGCCGTGGCGTCACACTGCTCACAGCAACCTCCAGCTCTTGGGCTTAAGCGATTCTCTTGCCTCAGCCTCCCGAGTAGCTGGGACTACAGGCATCCGCCACAGTGCCCGGCTATTGTTTTGTTTTGTAGTTCGGCCGAGGCCGGGCTTGAACCCGCCACCTTCAGTATATGGGGCCGGCGCCCTACTCGCTGAGCCACAGGAGCCGCCCTCTCAAGGAGATTTTTCTCTCCTCGTCTGCCTGTCTTTGGCTTTCTGGGTAAGAAGTTTTAAAAGATCGTGGAGTTTAGATGGACTGGTGTGTGCTGCAGACACAGCCTGCAGAACTGGGGCCTCTTTCTTGCATTCCTCCCCATCACCCCTTACATTCTGATTTTCTACTTTGGAAGACCTAAAAAGACAGAGTTAAGTACCCATTTAGCTTTGAAACCCCTGGAGATGAAGCTTCCTGCTGCCTTTGGTTACTGTTCTCAGCCACCCATGAGCTGTCTGGAGGACCGTCCCTGAAGACATGTGAACCATGTTCCTGCCTCCTTTCACACCCCCCTTTGGTGGTTGCCCCATCTCTCTGCTTCTTTGATGGCAACCTCCTTGACAACATCACCCATGCCTCTTTCCACCTACTTCGAACCTGCTCCTTGCCCCCACCCAGGGCCAAGTTGCCACCAGACAACTGAAACTGCCCAACTCTCAGTGGCCTGAGTGGAGTCAATTGCTCTTGCTCCTGTCTTTCTTGGTTGGCTTCCAGGACCCACACTCCTCTGTTTGTTTTTCTTCCACCTCCCCCACTGCCCATTCCTACTCACTCTTCTTGCCTGGTGCCTATTCTTTCCCCCAGGCTTCAGGGTTGGAGTTTTCTCATTTTCGCCTCCCTCCCACCCCCTTGGAGATGTCCCCGAGTGGCTGCCAAAGTCCCACCTTAGCCTCCAGCCCTGCCCTGTGCTCCTAATCGAATTCCCACCAGCCTGCTCCACAGCACCGTTGCAGGTCTCCAAAGGCTTGGGGGCATCACCAACTTCATGGGCCCCAACTACACTCCTGGTCTGCCCCCAGCCCACTCCCCTCCTGTTTGGCTGTGCAAACAGCACCACTCCTCACTTATTCAGGAGATCAGCCAACTATGTGAGCTGTCTTTGCCACCATCTTTTTTAGGGGAAAAATGTTACTTTAGGATTTCTGTTCTGTAATATATGATATAAATACTGTATTAGTAGTGTCTATAAATGGTGAAGCATGTCAGAAAAATGTGTGCAACTGACCTGCCACCTGCTGGAGACAGGAATGTCACTTGTGTCCTGCCTCCTGCTTGTCCCTGTCCCCTTCACCACGCCACCTCTTCCCATCCCATCCCACATCCAACCTGTCCGTATCTGGGTCTGCTGGCTCTGCCTTCAGGATGATGTGTTCTCATTTCACCAGCTCCTCCACTGCCCCCTTAACCCAAACCACCAGCGCATCTCCGTGGGTCATTGCAGCAGCACTTTCTGACCCCCAGAAGTCCACTCTGCACAGTAGGGGAGTGATCCTTTTACTTTGGAGGTGGATCCCATCCTCCACCCTGCTCAAACCTTCCAGTGCCTGTGCCTCCCCTCTCTGCGCTCCTTACAGAAGCTGGCCTCCTCCTATGGGCCATGGCTTCTGCTTCTGCACTCTGACTGCTGTGGGGTGTCCCCTTGAGCAGGAATCACAGCCCAGCCTCAAAGAGACAGGGCAGTGCTGCCCCCTCTGCTCCTCCAGCCCTTCCCTGGGCTGCTGCACTGCTTTCTTTTCCCCTGCTACCTCTTGCTAACTGAAATTAAACCTACATTTACTTCCCCCTTTCTTTGTCTCCCAAGTAGAATGCAAACTCCATGTCCTGTACCTTCAGCACAAGGCATATTGCCTGGTGTGTAATGGGGGCTTAAATATATGTCGACTGAGTGTGAGTTAAAGGATGAAAATTTGTTGAATGATGGATGAAGGAATGAACATGCGAATTGATAAACGAAGGATGGATCTGGTGATCGGGGAAGCTAGGTTTGCTTTGAGTGCCTGTAGATCATTCTTACTATATTCATTTTTATTTTCCTGGTGATCCTGAGTCATTACTTCTGACTTCATTTCTCAGGGTAGTTCTCACGACTTACATCGGTGGGAACTTGTTGCTTAGATTTTATAATAAAAATCTGGGTGAAAGATGATGAACATTCCCAGCAGTTGTCCGGGAGGTTATTCAGAAGACCAGAGGAATCTCAGGACTGATAATTCTCAAAATTAATTAAACCCTCCTTCCCAATTATAAGAGAATGAGGATGAAGCTGGTCGCTTTAGAAGCGAGCTGTGGCGTGAATGTGGGTGCAGTGTTGGTGAGTGCCTTTGTCTTCTCTTTTAGGGCTGCTACCCAGGACGATGAGCAGCTGAGATGGAGACATCGGCCTCGACCACTGCCGCGGAGAAGCAGGAAGCCAAAAGTGGGATCCTGGAGGGCAGAAGCTTCCCTGACTCGGGCAAAAAGGCCTCTCCTTTGGCGGTGGCCGCCGCGGCTGCAGCTGCCCAAGGAGGTACTTTCTGTTTCGCACACTTGGAGGGCTGCAGGAGTGTTTTTCACGAGCCCGTTAGGATTTAATTAGAGTGGTGATCCATGCTGGGGAGGCATGCTGGGTTTATGGAGGGTGAGGAAGAGGGCGCCCCCTGCTCCTGGGAATCCCAGGCACTGTGACTGTGGCCTGCAGGTTTGCTTGGGGGTCTGGCCACTCCAAATGGGAGGAGTGGGAGGAAGGGGGGTGGGCAGGCTCCGTGGCTGCTGGGCGGCCCTGGGTGCGTGCAGCTGGCACATTCAAGATGTGCTGGAGAACTCCTCCTTGCCTCTTGCCCGCCAAGGACTATTTTGGAAAGTAATTGTCTCCTGATGCCTTCTGGCTGTAATTAGAGGGTCAGGTACAGAATTTAGTATCTTAGGTGAATTTCTGGCCAAGTTAATTATAACAGAAGGGACTACATGAGCCACAGCCTCTCATTTTGCTGCCCTAAAGAGAAATACTTTCTGGTTTCCACTGGTGCACCGATGCCAGCATCCCCGTTGAGGAAGTTTGGCGGGAAGGCAAGACCTCCCCTGTGTCTGCACAGTCCATCTGGAGGCCACAGAACTATTTCTGTCTCCAAGGAATGGAGAGACTTAGATTTCTTTTCTTTCCCTTTTATTCACGTGCATTTAGTCCTGGCCCATTGCTCTTAGCACTCAGTTTCAG
Organism: Arctocebus calabarensis; assembly: GCA_963573935.1. NCBI lineage: Eukaryota > Metazoa > Chordata > Mammalia > Primates > Lorisidae > Arctocebus > Arctocebus calabarensis. Next base: position 3,274 of record CAUYON010119786.1, read on the forward strand.
CTCAGAAAGCAGTGAGGGGAGACAGCACGCCTTCTCCGATGGGTGCTGGGGCAGCGCCTCTCCCCTTTTGATGTACACACAATCATGGGGGCCTTGTTACACTGCACACCCCGGTTCAGTTAAGTCGGGGCAGGTCTGAATTTCTGCTTTTCTGTCCAACGTGGAGATGATGCTGGTCCAAAGCGCATGCTGGCAAGGCGTGGGGCAAGAGCCCAGGGCAATGGAAAGACGCTCGGAGGGGCTGAAGAGTTGATGTTTCTAAGAGTGGACTTGAGGAACTGTAGGTCATTGTTAGTATATTTATTTTTATTTTCCATGTGATTCTAAGTCGGAAGTCATTTTTGGGATGTGTGGCCCAAGACAGGAAAGGAAGATCCAAAGTCGATCTTAGACTCCCTCAGGGAAGTGGGCATCTGGCTTCCTGATCTGGACAATGTCCCTCAACCCTGTGCCCTTGGACGGGGGCTCTCTGGGCCCCTCCTCTGTGAGGAAGGGCCAGCTGGGGAGGTGGGCTGGAGGAAGAGCTCTTAGGAGCTGTGGTAAGAGCCAGAGCCAAAGGCGGCCCGTCATATAGGGAGGGAGGAGGAGAGGCAGAGAGCTGGGCCTGTCCCAGGGTGGCAAGGTCTGTTCATTTCCCTGGATTGGGGCCTTCCTTGGCCTATGGCAACATGTCACACTGTCCCTCTGCCTGCTGCTCTGGGGCCCGAGTGAGCTCAGGTGTCTTTGGCCTGCCCCGGGTTCTCAGCATGAATGGATCATGAACCACCGTGGCTCAATTTACTGATGTGTCACAGCAGCGGAAAATAGACTTAGGCAGTCATTAGACAGTAATTAGGATGTAATTGAGGGGGAGCCCCTCTAGCATCAGACCTGGTTGTCACTGTTGGTGTAATAACGACACATGCGTGAGGGATTCTTGGTCTGGCTGGAGGTGGGGAGTGTGAAAGGCAAGAAGCTTAGAGTATAGCAGCCCCACTGAGGCATCTGCCTCCCCACTCTACCCACCCTCGCCCCCACCCTAGGAGGCTGGCCCTTGTGGCCTGACCCTGGGGCAGCTGTGCTGATGAGTTTCCAGCAGAGGATGGGTTTGCCCTAGGCAGGTGGCTTGTTGGCCTCAGTCTCACTCAGGTGAGGTGTGCGTGGTGCTGAAGGGTCGCAGAGGCCCCAGGAGCCTTCTCAGCCATCGGCTGCTCCCTACTGCTGCCTTTGAGCAGTTTACTTGGCAAGGGTCCTCCTGTACGGGCAGAGAGCAGCTGACCCTGCCTGGAGCGAAGTAGAGCACAGCCCACTGTGGTGGACTCTGGTGGCTGCATTGGTGGATGTGGCGACGGAGGCCGGTAGTGCAGTGCAGACGGCACTCCTCTGGGTCCTGGTTTTCTAATCTGTGTTGTGAATGGATGTGACAATTGTCCAGTCTTGATGGTCTCAGAACATTGGATCGCCCTTAAATGTTACTGGATGGTGGCCGAGGTGCTGTGAGTGAGGTCCTCCTGTATTCAACACACCCAAGTCCCCAGAAGGCTCCAGGACTGTGGTACAGACGTGCACACATGTGTGGAAGGCGGTGGCAGGCAGGTGGGTGTGGGACCTGCTCGGGGGTGGGGGTGCTCTTGCGTTCAGCCCTGCATCTCAGAGTTTGGTGCTGGGCCTGGCATGACGGGCACCCAAGGGTCTCCTGGGGACCTGAATCGTGAAAGGGAAAGGCTGGGATCAGTGAGGAGAAAGGCCAAGGAGCAAGGCTTTGGGGAGCAGCAGCATTTGCCCCATCTCCTGAGGAGGTGGACACTCCATCTGCAGGGAAGTGGCTGGGTGTGGATAGTGGGTAGTGGCCGTGGAGGACTGTACCGAGGTCTGGGAGAAGGTCAGTGCCACAGGGTGTGTACTGGGCAAGGGAGCAGGGAGCTGAGAATGGTTAGTTGAGGGACCCCTCTTCCTGTGTTGTTTCTGGAAAAGATGGAGGAGGCAGCTCTGTGTGGAGATCTGGTCTGTCTGCTGGGGGCAGGAGAGTGGCTGAGTCCATTCCACTGTAGCCGTGCAGGTGACCATCAGACACCTGGCATCTGGGCACCTGGGAGGCCCAGTTTATTACTTCAAAGTCTGTGATGTTGTCCTCATGGTTTTCACCAGGATCTGCAGCTGTCTGGCAGAGAGGGGTGGTTCACACAACCCCTAGATCCATGGGGTTGGGGGAGTTACAGATACCCTCTGAGGATGTCAGGGGCATAGTGTGAGGAACGGGCAGTGATGGGGAAAGCTGGTAGCGCTGAGCTCACCAATATCTGTAAGGCGTCCAGGTGTGAGGCCAGCTGCTGGACTCCCATCCAGCCTCCACCCCCTGGTCACCAGTTCCCAGTGCTTCCATTCCGCTTTAGAGTTGTATCACTTCGGTTGATTCTAACAGTGAACATACTTGCAGGCAGAAAGATTTCATGTTTGCATTATTTGTATCTGTAAAACATTGGAAGCAGCCTAGCTATTCTTTGATTAGGGACTGATTATTCAAGCTGCGGAACATGTTCTGGATGGAACATGGCAGCAGCCATTGAAAATGTTTGTTGAGACTTTATCATTACAGAGGGGAACATGCTTATGTTCTAATATTAGTGAAAAATGATCCCAGGGCCCATCGGAATGGGAAAGAAAGCACGAGTCCTGAGCGAGAAGGGACGCAGGGAGGTGGGAGTCCCCAGTGGCAAAGCGTGGAAACCCAGGCAGGAGCTTCTGAGTGCTGGGCTGGAGTGACAGGCAGGCTGATTCCTGAGTGGTCAGCGCCTGTCCTGCAGTGCTCCTACCTCGTAGGTCAGCCCTGGACCCAGATGAGGCTTGCTCAAGGTGCCAGCGGCTTTAACAGAGTGCTGGACTGGGGCTTGGGGTCCCTGGCTCTCCCTGGTGAGAGGGTCTTTTAGGTATCTGCTTTTAGATTGTGTGGGGTGATTTGGGCCCCGCTGACACTCTGGGGTGAGCATCTAGCCTTGGAGGGTCTCCCTGTGTGTCCCCATGCCTCATTTCCTTATCCGTCCCTCTGCACTGATGGTACCTCCTGTCTTCCAGACAGCCAGTTCTTTGAGGTCTGGGGCCATGACTTACCAGGCCTGCGTCTGATACTTGACTTCCCTTAGGAGTCTGTGAAGCTGGACCTACTGAGGGTTGGAGGTTTCCACAGAGTCCCCCTGTGCCAAAATGTGTGTGAGAAACATGTCTGCAGAGCGGGCCAGGTCCAACCAAACGAGAAAGCAGCCCTGTGGTCAGACAGGGAAAGGTTAGTTTAATCATCTGGCGGGAGCAGCCGCCGCGGAGGGTGGGTTCTTTCCCAGACTCTTTCGCTGTTGTGCTAACACTTTGGAGGCCATAAATCTTTAAAAACACATTTTGGCCCAGACTTTTTTTCCCCTCTTTAATTTTTATAAAATGGTGTAATTTTAAACTCAATTCGATTCAGATGTTTCTCACTGCTTTACACTGAAACTGTCCAAATGCCGTCGTATTCTTCTCTTCCACTGTTCCCTGTTCCTGGGTTTTCCTTCCAAACATATTTGTGAGCCTCTCTCTCCATGTGCCTCAGCTGAGCACCAGGGACTACTCAAGTCTCTGGGATAGTGTGGAAGGCTGGAGGCTCGGAACTCAGAGCTGGGTCTGGATCTCAGAGTCGTGCTAGTTTCTGAAATCAAGCAGCCAAACGGAAGGCCTGCAGTGGTGAGTACCCACCTCTTGCACTGAGTGTCCGCTGTGTCCCGGGCCAGGTGACCTCCCAGTGTTGTCCCCTCCAGCTGCAGCAGCATCCCCTGTGGGTTGTTGGAAATGCCAGTTCTTGGGCCCCACCTGCTGAATCTGAGCCTGTGGCAGTGGGTGGGACCCAGCAAGCTATGTTTAAATTTTGTGCATTCCTAGGCTGGAGGATCACGTGTTCTGCCTACATGAGGTAGGGTGAGTCTTTCCATTTGTAAAATGGGTGTCAGACACAGAGCTGCTATGCAGGGAGGCTGCTATTTTAGGAGGCTTCGAATGTGCTCAAACATGCTGGACAGAGCAGTGTGCGGACAGTAGCTGTAATGCCGGTGCAGGCGGTGCAGACTCTGGAGCCACACTGCCTGGTAAATTCCCAGTTCTGTTGATCTTGGGCAGGTCTGTGCCTATTTCTTCATCTGTAAAATGGACGTAATGATGATAGCAGACACTTCACAGTGCATTGAGAATGACTTGAGTTAGCACCTGTAAAGTCTTAGAAAAGTGTCGGGCACAGAGATGGTTCTGTGTGAGATCCAAGAGAAGTATTTGCTTTATTAACTATTACTATTCTTCCTACTGGTTTTCCTTTCTGGGGTCTGTAGGCACTGCCTGACTTAGAAGGTCTCCCATTCACTGGTAACTTTCCCATTGGCCTGCTGAGTCCAACAGCTGATGGGAGGCCCAGGTTTCTGATGTCTTAGTACTCAAGAGTGGTGGTGGCAGCTCTGGGCTGGAAGTCAGCCCTGAGTCTCTGTCCTGTCTGCTTTCTTACTGGAGGCTGTCCTAGGTGGCTGCCCTGCACAGGTCTCTGGCTTCTCTGACCCAGTCTTTCCCCCAGCACACTGGATGGTGGGACCAGGCCAGAGGTTCCCCAAATTGGCTGAGACTTAGACTGTCGTGAACGGATTGTGATCAGGGCAGGCTCCCAGGCTGCCCCCAGGGCTGGGCCTAGGCATATGAATTTTTTTTTTTAGAGACAGAGTCTCACTTTGTCACCCTCAGCAGAGTGCTGTGGCGTCACAGTTCACAGCAACCTCCAACTCCTGGGCTTAGGCGATTCTCTTGCCTCAGTCTCCCGAGTGGCTGGTACTATAGGCTCCCGCCACAACACCTGGCTCTCTTTTCTTTTGTTGTTTGCAGTTTGGCCGGGGTCAGGTTTGAACCTGCCACCCTCGGTATATGGGGCTGGTGCCCTACTCACTGAGCCATAGGCGTGATCCGGCATATGCATTTTACCTAACAGGCTTCTTAGGTAGGGCGTTGGGTGTAGTTAGTCTGTGGCATGGACTGGATCCCTGGGAGTATTGAAGAATCTCAGCTGGGGGGATTAGCTGGTTGCCGCTGGGCGTACTGGCAGTGACCAGCCTGGCATAGCCAGGTTAAGCCCTGAATTGCTCTCAGCACAGTGGTCTGATGCTGCAGAGGCCTGTGTGCTACCCAGTCACACTGAGTCCCTTTGTCTCATTCACTGGCCCTATTGGCTTCTTGCAAAGTTTCTCTGAGACATGTGTTTGCTTAGTAATGAAGCATCCATGTCTGCATTGAAATGTGAAATTACCAGAATACTTAAATGACTCATAGGAATCTGTCTGACATCCTTCCATTGATACATCCCTCAGAGCCCGTGGTGCCTTTGCCCTCTGTCTGATTCTGTGCCTTCCACCTGCCCTCCAAGATGCCCAGGTGTGTAGGCTCTGTTTATTTACCACTGTGCCTGCACCTCCCTCTGCCCCTCAGTGCAATTAACATTTAATAAATGATTATTGAGTCTGATGCTGTCAGATGCACCCAGGGGGTTGGTGTGCTCAGCTGCCCCTGGGTGTGAGGGTCGGCTGGGGCTGGACATTCTTCTCCTCCAACCCCAGGCCCCATGGACCCCAGGGAGCTTGCTGAGTGGGCCAGCCTCCCTGGCTTACCTGGGTTTCTCTGCCAGGGCCACACACTTTTGCCTTGGGCCTGGGATGCACTCAGGTGTGACTAAGTGGGCAGTTATTCTTATTTAAGTGATTTTTAGGTTTGCTGTTCAATTGGCCCGGGCACACAGAGCAGCCATTTCCCATCCGACTTTGTCCAGAGCGCAGAACGTGGCTCCCTGACACTCTGGCTTACCCAGGAAGTGGAGTGCAGTCTAAGCACCCAGCTGTCTTCTGGATGGGTTCCTGAGTGTGCTGTAGGGTCAGGATGCCTGGAGCTGGGATGAGGCTGAAGGCTCTTCCTTGTCCATAGCCGAGTCTATGGGAAGAGTGTGGCATGGGCTCAGTTAGACCTGGGCCCTCTGCTCTCTGCTCACCACCTACATGTCTGAGCAAGTAGCTGAACTTCTCTAGTCTGTAGATTGAGATGGTCCTGGAAATTCCTTCTGGCTGCTGTGCAAGTAAGTGGGACAAGGTCTGCAGTAGGGCTAGCAGAAGTAAATGTTAACATAAACCCAGGCTCTTGCCTGCCCTGGTCTCATGCTCACTGCTGTGCTCTAAATGCCACTTAAATTGGCTGCTGCCCAGAATCAAACACCCTCACCGTCAGCACAGCAGGCTTATTCCCAGCTCCTATAGGAGGCTCCCCCACCCCTGCCTCGTTGCTCCCCTTGGCTGTGGAGTCCGGCACATTTATTTGCACATCCCCTCTGCATCGCCCTGTTCTCTGGCTCTGCCCACCCAGAGTGAAAACATCAGAGGACACTGCTGGCGACTTCTGTTTTTGTGTGTTCCCAGGGCCTTGGCCACACCTGGCCGGCTCTGCCTTGTTTCATCATCATCAATGATGTTAAACTGAAGCAGATCTGGGGGGGGCTTTGAAGTCATTTCCACATACAGAACTAGAATAAGCTTTAGAGATCATCTACTTCAAATCCATTCATTTTGCAGATATGAAAACTGAGGTCCAGATATGCAAAGGAAAGACAGTCACCTAGTGATATTATTTGGACTGCGAACTGATTTCCCAGGGACTTCCTATCAGGTGGGACACAGCTGTCTCCCAACCCAGCCCTGCTTCTGACTCAGACCCCAAGTTCCCAAATTGATGGTATTTATGTTGGAAACATTTTTCTGACGTTTGGCTCTGTCAAAACTAATTTTAGCATTTCTAAAGCTTGGTAAAAATACAGCCTCATTACTTTGATGTCAGTGCATAGTTTACTATTAGTATATTCTGGGGTTTATCATTTTAGTCATGTTTAACACGGCTGCACCAGGCATGCACTATTAAATCTGGCTTATTTTACATTCCTGTCCAGAATTATTTATTTGTAACAATTTCCTCTCTATCAAAAGACACAGCTAATGCTGTGTTTTAATGTGTTATTTACACACAAAATAACCTATTTACAACTCGGTACGTGCTGGAGGGAGAATGGATGGGTCCCCATTCCCTGCGTTCTGTTATATCAGAGTTTAACAATCTGGATTGCTAATAGAACCATTTATCATTCATGGGGCAGGGCGGGGGAGCAGATAATTTATTTTATGCTTGTGGCCAGGTCTTACCGCCTCTGAACTTGGGAACATTTTGAGGATAATGAAGTCAAGCCTTGCATTTGGGGTGGATGTGGGATACCCCGGCCTGGGCACCCCTCTGTTCCCCATGTTCATTCATGTCCTGTGGATGGTTCTGGAACATGGATCAAGAGAAGTGGTGATGACAGAGACCCTGCTTCTAGTTGGAGGTGACACCTAGGAGAGGCCAACGGATGCTGCCTGTGGGGCTTCACAGGGGAGGTGGCATCCGAACTGGGCCTTTAGGGACTTGTAGGTCTTCACCACGTGGAAGGAGGAGGAGTGGGCAGGCGCTGGTGGGAGGAGGAGAAGCAGAGTGGCCCCTGGGGAGTGCAGGGGGGCTGGGAGTCAGCCATCAGCTCATCGTGGGGGGGCTGGCACCCAGGTGGCTGCATGCCTGCAGAATGTGCAGGCTGAGTTCCTGGGGGACTCTTTGAAGGGACTCTGAGGGGTAAAGAGGGAAAACAGCCCGTCTGAAGTTGCCGCCCTCTGTGAAGCTCTGTCGGCCACCAGAGTGGATCAGGAGATGGGGGGAGAGGCAGGAACCATGGTCCCTGCCCTGAGACCTGGTGGCCCCCTGGAGAAATTAGACACTCTCATTCTCAATACTGATGTGGGCATTGCCTGCTCTGTGGAGTGATCCAGAAAAGCGGCAGGGAAGGACTGGAGTCTGCGTGGGGCCTGGTAACACTGCCTATAGCCCTTGTGCCCTCACTGCCCAGGCAAAGGTCTTGTAGGAGGCTCCCACACCTATGTCAGGAGGCTGGGGAGCAACCACCAAGACCATGATTATAAAGTGCAGCAGGGCCAAGGGCAAACCCCAGGGAATGGTCTGTGGATAATCAGCTCCAGGATGCAGCATGGTCTGGGGACCTGGACTCAAGGCATGGACAGCTGAAGTTTGCACCTTTGTCCTTTTCCCTCCCATCTGATCCCCAGTGTCGTCATCTGAAACATGGACAAAATATTTGGAGGGCTGGGGTTACCAATGATGAGAATAAGATGCTTAGATAGCACCTGGCATATGCAAGCTGTAAATGGTAGCTGCTGCTATTATTATTCTTACTGTTGTTATGATTAGTAATTGTAGAACTATTTCCTGACAATAGCACATGTGCTCCCCATAAACGTTTGTGAGAGTACACGAATGAGCTGAGTCTTCATAGTGAGGGTCATTTACCCGTGACATGTGACGTGGAATTACCTTCTAGTCTGAGGAACAGCAGGGATGAAGGTCCTGAGGCTGGGGAGGCTGTGTGAGGAGGCTGCGCTAAGTGCGGAGGATGGGTAGATGAGGCTGGTTTTATCACCCTTTGGTGAGGGCCGCTCTTCACCCCCCGGTTCTGGCACAAACTCCTGTCTGAGTTCATATGTCCAGTGGCCCTCCCTGGTGTCCAGGTCTTCCAGCTGCTCAAGGCCACATGTGGATGCTGGTGGCTCAGCCAGGCCTGTGTGTGCATGGCTTACTTGCACCCCCCCTTCTCACCTGCCAAGCAGCGGGAGGAGAAAGAGAAGTCAGTGCTGATTGCTCTTTCTCCTCCTGCTGCTGGGCAGGTGGGAAGGGCTGGAGGTGCTGTAGCCTTTGAGAAGCGACTCTCTGTGTGTGCACATCCTGGCTGACCTTGCTCATAGAGGGAGACTGTCACTGTGTGTTCTGGGGATCGGGAAGTCTGAGACCCCAGCACCAGGTATCTAGGTTGCTGGGCAGAGGAGGGCCTATTCTGTTGTCTGACTTTTTGTCCATTTTCTGTGGCAGTATTTCAGAGAAGTTTTGGGTTTGGTATGGGTCTAGGCAGTAGATACTGGTCACTGCTTTGTACCTTCTATAATCCCTGCCATTCCAGAAATGAAAGAACATCCAGGAGAAGCCTCATCCAGTAGCACTGTGGTCACTGTGTGGTGGGAAGGCAGCCAGGGCAGGGAAGCCCCTTCCCCACTGAGCGCTGCACTCCCACCATCAGGCATTTACCTTTTTGCTGTCACTTGACCTCTGAGTGAGTGCAGAGGCCCATGATGTCCTTCGTCCTTCTGTAACCTCTCCCCAGTGACCCCCTTTGGGTACTAGAGTACCTGGGGTTGGAGGAACTAACCCAGAAGAGAAGAGGGCCAGAGAGGGGAGCAAAAATTGCCAAAGGTGCGCTTTGCTAACTCTGAGTCGTGGAGGCTTGTTCTAGGTGGGCCCTTTGTCCTGTTGCTGGGGCCCAGACTATGAGGTCTCCACACTGGTCACATCCCTGTAGGCTGTGCTGGTAACAAGAAAAGCAGCAGGTGGCACCTGTACTTAGAGGACAGGCAGGTGTGAGTTCCCATCCAGGTGTGTGGGGGCTGCCCCTGCACTGTCTGGGAAATGGGGCGATGGGGCTTCCCAGCCAGTGTTCAGGGTCTGCGGGAGGACAGTGGGGGCTGCTGCTGCTGTTCTCACTGGGTAGCAGCACCACTTGTGCCAGAGGACCTGGGCCTCCTGGTTGTGTGGTCAGCGGCTAGAGCAGTGCGCACCTATCCGGTTGCTCACAGTGCACAGCAGTGCCCGCAGGCCGGGCCCGGATCACACAGCTCTGAGTGGGCTGTTGGGAGGCAGGACCCAGCAGTTCTCTTCAGGAAATATCCATGAGAATTAAAAACCTATAGTCGTAAAAACTTTGTATATGAATGTTATAGCAACATTATTCACAATAGCTGCCACATGGAGATAATCCAAAGGTGCATTAACTAATGAATGGACAAACAAGATGTGGTATATGTGTGCAGTGGAATATTACTTGGTTATAAAAAGGAATGACAGAGGTGCACCTTGAATGTCTGCAGATGAACTTTGAGAGCATTATGCTAAGTAAAAGAAGCTGGTCACAAAAAGACAAATATTGTGTGATTCCATGTATGCAACCTGTCTAGAATAGCCAAATCCATGGAGATAGAAATTAGATTAGTAGGTGCCAAGGGCTGGGATGAGAAGGGAATCAGGAGTGTTTGCTGTGGGTCTGGCGTTTCTTTCTGGGCTGATGGAAATGTTCTGTAATTAGATAGCTGTGATGGTTGCATGCGATGCTGTGAATATACTAAAAACCACTGAATTACAGATTTTACAAGTGTAAATTTTATGGTATATGAATTATATCTCAGTTTTTGAAAAGGGGGGAGAGAGGGAGGAAGAAGGGGAGGGGTGAAAGGAAGGAAAGAGGGAGGATGTGAGGGGAGGGAGGGAGGCTGTACCCTCTGGGCCTGGCCTCAGCGGGACCCGAGCTCCCTGGCCAATGAGGGCCTCCCAAGACAATTCTATAGGCTGCAGAAGCTCTAAAAATAACTGAAGTGGAAGGAGGGTGTTTAATGACAAAGTAAATAATTACATTAAGGGTGCAAGTTTGGAGGGGAGCTGAGTAAATCACTTTAGAAAGAACACCAGCCTCCGGCTAACTTCCAGTCCTTTATCACCAGATTACATCCTCCCTTGGACTTGGAATAATTGATTGCGGGCAGTGGCAGACTCTATAGCAGCAGGGCTGCCGGGTCAGGCAGATGCTGAGAGGCTTGGCCTGTGAGCATTTCAGGATGACCCTGCTGGCCAGGTGGATGAGTCTGGGGCCAGGGTCCTGACCTGGAGGAGCCAGCACGCAGGGCTCTCCTCACTGCCTTGGTGGCCACAGCTGGAGAGGAGCCAGCTTCTGAATAGGAGTGGCTTTCAGGGCTGTCTAGTCCAGCGAGGCCCAGAGAGGGGGTGGTCTTGCCCATGGCACCCAGCACATGATAGACCCTGGTAAGGAGAGGTCTGGGACCCCTGCCCAGCACCAGTTGCTGTGTGGTTACTTCCAGCCTTTATGTGCTGGACTCTTTTTTTGTGTTCAGAGCAGCTTTTGTAGAGGACAAGCTCCAGGAAGACTGTAGCCCCAGGAAGGGACAGAGTTGGCCAGTGCTGGCATGGTGAGGGCTGTGGTTGTCTGGTGCACCCTCCCCACCTCCCTGTTCTAGGCCCGAGCCCCTAGTTAGTCCCTTCCCTTCGCCATCCCTCCTCTGTCTACCCATGGCCTCCCCTGTCCTCAACGAGGCCCAAGTGGCATCCTCTCTCCTCTCCCCAGCACGGTGCCTGCCTCTCAGGCACCCAGACTTAATGGGGTGCCCTGGTAGGAAAACTTGGAATGTACGAGGATGCAGGGAAACAATAGTACGGTGGTCTGAAAAGACAGATCTTTGATGGAAACCAAGTCAGGGTGCTTGGTTGCAAGAGACAGAAACCTACTCAGACTCCTGGAAGGCACAGGCAGTTCTTGGCCTCCATAACTGGGAAGCTGAGGGTTAGATTTGGCTTTAAGAACAGGTACACTTGGGGCTCCAGTGATGTTCTCGGGACATGGCTCTTTCTCTCCAAGCTCCTGTTTGGCTTTCCATGGGGTTGTCATCCGGGCAGTTTGTGTTTACCAGATGGTGGAGTTGCTATAGGTGAATGTGGGCCTCATACCTGTGAGCTCAGATGGAGGAGTGTCTCCTTCCAGGTGATTCCAGCAAAAGTCCAGGAAGAATGCTCATTGGCTGTGCTTGGTTCTTATGCACCCAGTGAATCAGCCTCTGTGATTCTGCCACGTGTTGTTCCACAGGGCCCCGTGCACCCACTGAGTTTTGGGGAGAGCCAGCTCCCTTACCTGTGGGGAGCCATGTGTGGAAGAAGAGTGGGTCTGTGTGATGCAGAGCAGGCCAAATATAAATGCCCGCCTCACCGCAGCCAGATTGCAGGAGGAGTGGCAGGATACCAGAGAGGTCTGGGTACCTGTAGACACTTTATGGTAGATGACAGGTTCAGAGATCTGGCCTGCCAGAAGCAACAAGAACTCCTTGGTCATTCCGTTCCTCAGCCTCATCCTTTGGGGCTAGGCCTGCTGCCTTCCCTAGATTTCCTCGGAAGGTCCCCTTGAGGAAACACCAATAGCTCCCCAAGAAGTGCCAAAAGAGAGCCTTGGAGAGGAAACCCCAGAAGTTCCAGGGGAGGCAATGCTAAGGGGGGTTCCTTAAAGAGGGAATAATGTGGGAGAGCTCCTGGCAAAGCAGAAGTGAGCAGAGGCCTGGAGGGAGCGTCAGAGGGCATGTGTGAGTACAAGGACCGATGCCTGCTGGAGAGGGGGCTCCATGCACGGGGCAGGAGAGCAGTGCAGCTGGAAGGGGATTGGAATTGCAGTGGGCTGCCTGGGATGCCCTGGGGAGGGATGTGGACTGTGGGTAAATAGGGAGCCATTGCAGGGCTTAGAGCAGGGGAGTGGCATTTAGAATCAATGAATCTTTTTGCTGATTGACTTGAAGCATTCCAAACCCACAGAAGAAATCCTGAGGGATATCTCTCCCTCTCTGAAGATTATTTTTGTCCCTCCCTCTTCCTCTTTTCCTGCATCCCTCTTTGCCTCCCTTCTTCCTTCTCTTCCTTCCCCACATGTTTGTTGAGGGCCTACTATGCACCAGGCACTGTTATCAGCTCCAGGTTGCAGCAGGGAACACACGGGCAAGGTGCACAACTGGCACCCTAGTCAGGAGACAGAGCAAGTGCCCAAAAACGACCATACAGAGCAGAGTGTAGAATGGATACTCTAGCAGGGAGAGGCAGGGGCTTGAGAGCCTGGCCTTTGCTGAAGAAGGAGAGCTTTTCCCAGGGTTGTTAAAGCCACTTTCTCTCTTAAATGTGCTGGTTAGGCACAATGGGAAACCACTTCCTCTGCTGGGGCAGGAAACTCATCCCCAAGCCAGCTGCAGGTTGACGAGCTGGCTCAGAGCTCATCGGTACAGCAGAGCCATGCGCACATGCCACGGCCGGCCCTGCTGCCTCGGGAGTCAGGGTTCTCCAGGAGCAGTTGGAGGGGGCCCTCTGGAGGCAGCACCCTGCAGTGGGAATGATGGTGGGAATGATGATGGGTGTCCAACTCGGCTGTGGTCAGAGGACTGAAGCTGAGAGGCAGGTGAGATCATACAGCAGGACTGTAGAAAGACTGACCGCAGCACCACAGGGGACCTTGGGCCCTTCTCCCTGTCCCTGGGGTCATCACCTTAGAATTGTCCTTCGGAGGCATTTCCAGTGTGCTCCCCACCCTCTGACACACTTGGCTGTCAGGGGAGTTCCCATGGTCTCTGTCTGGGGACATCACAGTTCTTGGTCCCTCAGGTTGCAAGGAGCCCCTTTCTTTGCTGCTGCCCTTGACATGCTAGCCCTGTCCTCTCCATTCCTGGGACTTCCCTTCCTGGGCCCTATAGTTTGGGTCTCCGCACTCTGGCTGGCCCAGGTGAGCGCTCCCCTCCCCTGCCCCTCACCCCTCACGTGTCTCAGAGTCCTTCCTTCACTCTCACACGGGGGCTGAAAGGCCACAGCGCAGGTGAGACCCTCTGCTCTGCCCTGCATGGCCAGGCCTGGCATGAAGGTGGGGTCCCCAGCCATGACCTGGGACCTTTACTGGGTGGGGGAGGAGCCGGGACTGGACAGGAGGACATGAGTCCTCTGTTCCTTGTGCCTGTGATTTCCACCCCAGGACTGTGAAGTTGGGTATGGTGACTGGGAAAAGGGCCTGGAGAATTCTCCACGTGCCGTGGCATGGAGGGCATTAACACTTCTGGTTGGCGCATTGAACATCACTGGCAGGGCTGCGAGTGGTTGGACATTTTGGGGGGGGGCATGTATCCTCAGGAGGAATCAGAAGCTTCTGGCGACTTAAAAACAAAACAGTAGATGTTTCCCTGTGCTGTAGTTCTAGGAGCTTTGTTGCTTTAGGGCCAGGAGAAGGGCGAGGGCAGCCTTTGGAAGTTCTTTCAGGAGGTGGGAGGCACAGTGGATACATGGTCGTTGTGCATGGCTGCTGTGTGCCCTCAAGCACTCTTGTCCCAGACATGTCCCAGCTGCACACAGGGAATGGCCCGATCCGCTCAGCTGGGTTGTGTCTTGAGCCAGGCAGAGGCCAAGCCCGGGGTCAGACTGAAAATCTGGGCCCTGATTCTGTAAAAACACTCTAGGGAGGTGGCTGCCTGGGGCCGATGGGCACATCACATGTCTGCTGGCCCATTCTCCTGAAGATGGTGGTCGTGTGTGTGCAGCTGCACCTGGTCCTTCATCTTCAGGGTCCCCCACACCCTGGCTCCCCACTGCCAGTTTCTTCATCATCTCTTGCCTTTCTTGGGTTCACCTTTGTCCCCAACAGATCACCAACTGGGTGCCAGCCTCACAAGCTACCTCATCCTGAGAAGGTCATGCTCAGCTTCCCCACCTACCCAGGGGATGTTCTCAGACTGTCCCTGAATTGAAGGAAGGACACGTTTTCTAAGGTTTCTTCCGCACGTGGTATCTTGTAGTCCTTCTCAGGAGCAGGCCTTTAATGTAAGTGTCCAGTGCACGTGGTTTGTCTGGAGGTGTGTAAGGGCGTGAAAAGGTGGGACCAGAGGGGAGCACCTGTGAAGGGGTGTGTTGGCCACCCGCCCGCCACCCAGAACACCTGCAGCTTCATCCTTCTGGGGACGTCTCGGAGCGGGTGTGAGTTATCCTGCCGTCAGTGGAGCCACGTGTAAACAGCACCTGCTGTCAGTGATCGACTGAGGCCTCTTGCACAGCTAGGCAAAGCAGGCTTTGGAGACAGAAAACCCTCAATTACCGCGGGGCTGGTGGTTGGAAATGGGGATGTGTGCACCGAAGGGGTTAGGGCACCGGGATTTGATTGGGAACCGACATCTGTACCAAGAGGTAGACGTCAGGGCTGATGGCCAGGATTTCTGGGGCTTTAGGAATCCCTTTCCGTGTCCTTCTGTATGATTTCATCATTCATGATGAATTCCGCTGACTGAAGAAAGTATGGGTGTGGTACAGTGGGTACTTCCCGAGAGGAAGCCGACCACCTGGCTGTTGTCAGATAGCGGTGCCTCACTGACAATGAGTTTATCAGAGCAGGGTTGAGGGGGTAGAGGATATGGAGGCTGCTTCCTGGGGAGTGCGGCCAGAGATGGGCGTGAGGGTCCTGAAGAGCTCTTGACTCCTCAGAGACACAGTCCTGAGTTGTTCCTTCCTAAGGAGGATTATAGGTGTTAGTGACGAGACGGACAGCGATGGTTCTCCCGACTGGGCTTTGTAGAATGGACAAGACCCCAGATCGTGAGCCTGGGGGACGAGCCTGATTTATAACCAGTCACTGAAAATATATACAGTGAAATGAAAGTCTCTGTCATTGAGCAGGCCCTTGCCGGCCGCCATAAAGATAAGTAACAGCAGTTTTCAGGCCACTTAAACCCTTACCTTTGGGGTATAAAGGGGTCTCTGCAGACAGTAAGTCTTTATCGAGAAATGTTTACTCATAAAAAACCACAATGAAGCCTGGGAGAGAAAGCACCTCGGCCTTTATGGAGCTGCAGCCCATCTGTACCAGGAGCCGCAAATCACCCTCCAGCCACAGACCAACCCTGTCCAATATTAGGGGTGGCTTTAAGAGTTAAACCCAACTTGCTACCTTCCAGACAGCTTCACTCACTCCACCAGACCCCTTTCTGCCTCAACGGAGAGACCATGCCACTCCGCGTCTGGCTGAATTGTCTCCTGTGGCTCCCAGATACCATGGGGGCACATCTGAGCTCTGTGGTAGCTGAAAGAGTCATTTCCCCTCTGCCCCACAAGTCAGCTATAATGTTTGGGGCTGGGGAGGTACCCGGACCCTATACCTGTGGTTCCCAAATGTTTTGGTCCCCAGATCCCTGTACTTTAAAAATTACTGAGGACCTCAGAGAGCTTTTAAAAATGTGAGTTACGTCTTTACCTTATTAAAAAATTAAAATGAGAAAAAGTTACAATATTTTGGTTTTGAATTTGTTTGAAAATAACAAAACTACCATTTTTATGAAAAGAGCTATTTTCCAAAGTCAAACAAAATTAAGTGAGAAGAATAAGATTACACTTTCGTAAATTTAATTTCAGGCTTAGTGGATGACAGCCAGAACCTCATTTCTACTTCTGCATTTAGTCTGTTGCACTATATTGTTTTGGTTGAGATAGGTGAAGGAAATCTAGCTTTACACAAATACGGAGTTAGAAAGATAGAGGGATATTTTAAAAGGTGTCTCAGCAATTTGGATATTCTTTGATACAACACCAAAATTTGACACACTAGGTTTCTTTCTTTTTTCTTTTCTTTGAGACAGAGTCTCACTATGTAACCCTGGATAGAGTGCCTTGGTGGCACAGCTCACATCAACCTCAAACTCTTGGGCTTAAGTGATTCTCTTGCCTCAGCCTCCCAGTAGCTGGAACTACAGGCGCTGCAATGCCTAGCCATTTTTGTTGTTGTTGTTGTAGTCGTCATTGCTGTTTTAGCTGGCCTGGGCCGGATTTGAACCTGCCACCCTCGGTGTATGTGGCTGGCACCACAACCACTGTGCTATGGACACTGAGCCGACATACCATGTTTCTTAAACATTAATTTCATGGTGGGATCTGAACCATTATCAAGGACCTGTCCATACTCTGCACTTTGAAGGCCATTGGTCTGCCTTGCACTTTGGGTGGATATTCTTTACCCACACATTGTTTTGTACCACCATTTGGAATTATTGGCTCATGCAGTTGTGTGGTTTTCCGCATCTGCAGTGGAAAGACAGGAAGACAAATTATGTCTTAGTATTAATATGAAAATGGGTGACTTTGCCCATCTCTGGAAGACCACTGTTTTGTACTGTCCTTCTTCCAAATCTCACATTTGTGCTGTGGCCAGCCCTATCCTGGCGTCACCCAGGGCAGAGTTGCCTCCATGTCAGCCCCTCCCCCAAGCACCTCCATGGGGGGGTTCCCCGAAGCTCCCTTGCACCTCCTGGCTGCACTGCATTCCTTGAAGCAGCTGGCTGTGCTCACTGCCCACATGCTACCCCTCCCGCACGGCCTCCTACTCTTGGGCACATACACCTGTCAGGACAGGCTTGGTCATTTCAGCCCTAGGAGCTCCCCGTGCACCAGGGGGTGTCTTCATCCCTTCTCTTCCTGCAGCCTCATCTGCACTCTGTCCCTTTCCTCCCTGGGCTTCTGTCCCACCCTCCCCTTCCCGAACAGTGTGTCCTCCCTTCTCCCTTGAGTCAGGGTCCCAGGGCTTGGCCTCAGTGCTCGTTTCTTCTCAGTACAAACTCCCTTGGGCCTTGGCTTGGGTGCCTGTGTGGTGAGTCCTTCTCGCCTGTCTGTGCCCCAGGACCCCCCCACCCTGTCCCCTTAGCTCCATCCTGTTTACCCAGTGACCTGCCTGGTGTTTGGCTCAGCTTGGGCTGGAGGCACAGCGTTCTCTTCCCACCCCAAACCCATGTCACCTGGTCCCAGGGCCTCCTCTGAGTGACAGCATCATCATTTGAGAGACCCTGATGACCCAGAGCACAATGGCAAAGCCTATGGGAGGGATCCTCTGGGGCCTCCCATGGATACGCCTTCTCTGACCTCGGTGCCCTTCTTTACCTGTGAGGCCCAGAGAGTCCCCTGCCTTGCCTAGGGCCTTACCATGAGCAAGGAGGGATGAGGATTTGATGGGGCCCCACTTCTCCAGCCTGTGTCCCTTTCTCCCCATGCTTTCCTGGGCACTCTGTCGTGGCTGTAGATCGCCTTGGCCTTGTGCTTGCACCTGATGGAAGTCAGAGTTGCCTGAGCCCTGGGCCCTGCCCTGCAGAGAGATGCTGGGAAGAGCCAGAGAACTCCATGGAGCCCCAGCATCCAACCCTCTGGGGTGGTGGTGCATCCTTCAAGCATAGGGCCACAGGAGTGGACGGCTCAGCACTTACCCTGTGACTCTAACAGGCTTGAGTCTGATACCAGTGGGTACATTTAGGGGTCTTTTTTTCCATCCAAGAAGAAAATAGCTCTGCCTCCCTAAGCAAGAGTATTTAGTGCCAGCAGTTTAAAGCAAAGATAAATGGTTTGTGCTGACCTTTTCAACACTGGGACCTAGTCTGGGTCCTCAGCTGGTGCAGACAGCAAGAACCAGGTGGGCCTGCACCAGGCAAGGCTGAGTCGGTCCAGGCACTGGCGTGGGCTACATCCGTACAGAGTGGAGAGGTCGCTGTGGTGAGGAAGCCAGGGTGTCTTTTGCTGCAAGAGCAGGATGGTCTGCTCAATACCATGTCTGTCCCTTCCTGCACCCCAGAACTGAAAAGCTAAACACTTTTGAGTCTTCTAAGTTTGTGTGGGTCTCACAGGCGAGTCTTTGCAGGGACCCTTCACTCCCCTAATGTCTCCATCCAGATCTTCTGCCTCCACAAGGCCTAAGGCTCCTTCAAGGCCAAATTCAATTAGTCAATTCTGTTTAGTTCACAAAGCATTTAGATATTTATGAGAGGCCTACTGGCCTTTCATAGTGTGTTGCCAGGGCCACCTGGCTATTAAGAGGTTTCAGCCAGAATTTGAACTGGAGTCTGTCTGACCCCTCAGTGTATTCTTTGCCCTCATAGTGCCTCTTCCCTTCTCCCCCCCTGCTTATCTAAAGCGGCTACACTCCCTGCGGTCTTTATCTTATTCTCACTTCTGGCTCATGTGCTAGGAAATAGTTTTGTTAGAATTGTTTCTAAGCCAAGAGTCCAGGGGCACTGAGGAAGGGCCTAAGGGGGTCTTCTGCCATATGCTACATAGTGCAAGGACTCTGGGGCATGGGTTTTGGGGTTCAGAGGCTTCTTGTCTCTTGCTGGGTTCTTGATTACAGCTGGTAGAGTTGCCTTTTAGGACAAGTGGCCTCCAGCTGGGTGAGGGTTATGCCACACTTTCAAAGTACTGTGACATAGTGCTAGTAGTAGAGATTTTTTTGTTGAGATAGAGTCTCACTTTGCCCCCCTGTGTAGAGGGCTATGGTGTCACAGCTCACAGCAACCTCAAACTCTTGGGCTTAATCAATTGTCTTGCCTCTGCCTCCCTAGTAGCTGGGACTATAGGCACTCGCCACAACACCCGGCTGTTTTTAGAGATGAGGTCTCACTCTGGCTTAGGCTGGTCTTGAACTCATGAGCTCAGGCAATCCGGAGAGAGATTGTTTTTGTATTCTCTATCCATCCTCCCTTTCCCCTTCCTTTGCTATTCTTCTATCAGCAGCTGAACCCCAGTGTCAGGCACAGAAAATTCTACAATGTGAGCCTTTTTCTCAGTAATTCAATCTGAGGGACTTTGCAACAGGCTTTTCCTTCATCTAGTTGCAGGCATTTGCCAGTTACTGTGCCCGGGTGAATACCCTACTATCCAGTTCCCTGGGAGCTCACCTGCTACTGGTCGCTGCAGGACAGCATCTCTGTGCGGTAATGACTCCAAGAGAGTCATTTCTAGACACTTTGTCCTGCTTCTGGGGGAAGAGAGCCAATGCAGGCTTCCTGGAGTAGGCATGCCTGAGCTGGATCTTGAGAGTTGAATAGGAGTTCACTAGGCAGAAAATGGGACATGAGCACAGGCAGAGGGATGGTGGCAGCGGAGATTGTGTGAACCTGGGGACTGTTGACCGGTTCACTGGGGGAGACCTTCTTCAGCAACTTCTCCCAAAGCATCCTGCCCTAGGAAGCCTGGAGTTGATAAAGGCAGGTGACAGAAAAGTGCAGGCGGGTCCCTTTAGCCCTCTATCTGGTCCAGAGAGTCCCCTGCTTTGCCCCAGAGCCTTACTATGAGCAAGGGAGGGGATGTTCTTTTAGCTGAGTCTGAATTCTCTGGCTCCCTTATAATCAGGACAGTGGAGCCAGGGTGGGTTTTGAGACAGTTTCTCTTCCCCTCACCCACCTTAGACTGTGCTTTCTTGTAGAGTTGAAACTCACAGCTGTTGCCCTCATATTTGCAGCATTCCCTGCCACTCCATTCCTGGAGGCCTCTGTTAGGGGGACAGTGCCCTTTCATCCCAGTTGGAAGCCAGAGTTCCCTGAAAGCCGAGAGGGTTAAACCACCAAACCAGCTGGTGAGCATTAGTTCTCCTCCTCTCCAGGCAGTAACGTCAGCGGCTGATGCAGGAGGCAGAGAAGCTGGTGGCCTGAGAAGGCAGAGAGCTGCCTTGAGGTGCTCTCGGGGTGGGCTTCTGGCTGGGGACCCCACCCCAACAGTCTCCAGGTAGGCTGGCTGTGGTGTGCACACCCTGTATCTATGTGTTTCTTCTCTTTGTGACAGTTCTCCTTCTGCAGGGGCAAAATCTTCGGTGGAAAAAGACAGGGTGTGGGTTCTGGAGAGGGTAGCTTTTCTTTCCAGTGGGAAAGGAACTGACTTTTCTTTAAACAAACACTCAAGTGGCCATGGGAGCAGGCAGGAGGGCCTGCCGTACAGGTTCGGGGGCTCTAAGGAGACGCTCTGTCCCCCTTGGGTTGCAGTCCTGAAGGACCGAAGGAGCAGTTTGCTCAAGTGGCTTAAGTACATGTTTTCTCAATCTGTTTGTGACCAGGAGGCGTTTCAAGGGGTTTGCCATGTGCCGACTCAGTAACTAGTGTGTGGCCTCCCAGTGGTTTCAGATGCTTTGCCAAGACAGAGGCTCTCCCCCAACCCCGCCCCCCAGGAAATGTGAAAAGTGTTTTCAGGGCAGAGAACAGCAAGCCTGGGACGATCCACTCCTCCCTGAGTGTGGCTGGCTGAGCTGTGTCTTGGTGTGGCCAACTGAGCCTGTGACCACCGAGATGTGAGTGACGGGGACAGCGTTTCCTGGGGGAGTCTGTGCAGGGGATGTTCTCTTAGGTGGAAAGCTGCACACAGGGTGGTTTAATTGGTCCCTGGGATTAATGGATAGAGTTTACAAGAACAAGAAAAGGCCTGATGTGTGATTTGTTTTCCTATTTTGACCGGATGTTGGGGGAAAAATGCCCAAATTAGGGATGAGCTGGTAGCTCAGCGGAGCAGAAATGATAAGTGCATTCTGTGAAAGAGGCTTGCAGAGTCGATGGACACTTAAAGGACTCTCAGCTTTGGGGAGGAGATTGATCTCGCTCTGGCCTAGGCTGTCAATCCCTGGGATGGGCCTGTAAGCCACCAACTGGCCCAACCTCACTGGACATGAGGATGAGGAAGAGAAGAGCTGGTGGGCCCTGTGCAGAGGACACATATTGTCAGTGGGACGTCTGGCCCATGGCCCCTTCCTCATCCCCCCTCCTTGCAAATAAACAGAAGGGGTGCCTGTGACAGGGAGGCTGCCTTAGAGATCACTGCGTCTACTCAGAAAGACTCTTTTTTTCACTTTGCCCCAACCAGCCCTTTGCAAGGTTGCCTAAGTCCATGCCGTGACCCCCAGAGGCAGGTGCAGTCCTAGTTCACACAGCAGTGGGTGGGATTGGGATCACCCCTAGGCTTCCTGGTCTCAGCCTGCCCTTTCCCCTGGCTGTTCTGCCATCAGAGGAACCCAGAGGGGTTCCTGCCTGCCTGTGACTCCATAGCGTCAGGGAGGAGAGGGCTCTGGGGAAGCCGCTGGGCTGCTCATTGACAGTCTTTTCTGTGTCCCACACCACTGACTTGGACACAAGGCTGTAGTGGCTAAGACCTGCTTACTGGGTTGAGTTCATGTTCCTACCCTGCCAATGATAGCTGGATGGGACTTGGACAAGGGACTTTGTGCTTGGGGCCTCAGTGTCTGCATCTGTAAAGCACCCTCACGGGTGCAAGGATTACTGTGTATCAGTGAACAGTGCCTGATGGGCAACAGGCTGACAGAGTGCTGGTGGGTTGTGCTGTGGGCACACTGCCCTGGACAGTGAGAAGGACGTGGGCTGCCGCTCCAGGCACAGGCACAAAGTGGTCTTTTCAGAAGCATGTAGGAAACAGTCTCCTTGGCCGTGGGGCTGCAGAACCTTTGTGTCCCCTCAGTCCTCCATGAGGGCGTCCATGAAGCCCCTCATGACGGCTTCTTGCATGAACTAGCCACAATTAATACCCAGACAGATGGTGTCCTCCAACCCGTCCCATCCTTTGTATGTGGCTGAAGGTCATCGGAGTGGTAAACTCACATGTTTCTACAAATTCCATGTTTACTATTTTTTTTTTTTTTTTTTTTTAGACATAGCCTCAAGCTTTCACCCTGGATAGAGTGCCGTGGCATCACAGCTCACAGCAACCTCCAATTCCTGGGCTCAAGCGAGTCTCCCGCCTCCACCTCCCAAGTAGCTGGGACTATAGGCACCCGCCACAACGCCCGGCCATTTTTTTTGGTTGCAGCTGTCATTGTTGTTTGGCGGGCCCAGGCTGGATTCGAACCCGCCAGCTCAGGTGTACGTGGCTGGCGCCCTAGCCCGTTGAGCCACAGGCGCCGAGCCTTTTTTTTGATTATTAAAGTAATTAAAAATTTGATGAATACAGAAAGGCCTGGTGAACATAACATCACTTTCTTCAGTGATTCCACCTCCCAAGGATGACCAGGATTCATATGTTAATCTGTCTCTTTCCAGGTCTTTCTACGCATTGTTTTTCTTTACCAAGGAAAGGTTTGATTAAGGAAATTAAAATCAAAACAAAAGAAAACCAGAAAGTAACTCCTTGGGTTTTTGGAACTCAAAGCTTCTGAGGAAATGGTAGTAATGCAACCAAAATTGCTAATTTCCCGACTGATTTTATTTTAAGTACATTCTGAACTCATCCTCTGCCTTTATCCTGATTCTTCTGCAGGCATCCCCACATTTCCTCTTTCTTCCCCAACGGGCATCCCTACGGTCAAGGCTGGGACCATGCCTTCACTGGGGGAGACACCTGGACAGGTGTTGGCAGGCAGGTGACGGGCGTCCCAAGAGGGACTTGCTCCCCCCGTGCCCCCACCCTGCTGTGTGTTTCTGAGTGTTTCAGGGCAAGGCTGTGCTTGACATGCAGCGGCCGCACAGCAGCTTTGCTATGCTCTTTGGTCCCAGGACTTAATAAGTTCTGCAGGGACACTCCACTGTAGCTAAAGATCATTTACCTGAATTGCTTTTTAATTTCTGCCATGGGAAGCTGCCCTGGTGCAGTATAATTACATTATAATTTGCAGCAATCCCAAATCTATAAATTTAGCCCTACTGGTGGGGGTAAGGGGCTGAAGCTGTGGGGGTGGAATGGGGAGGGAAGAGATCACCCCCGTATTTAAGTGAACCTATCTTTCTGGGTGAGGTTCCAGTCCTTGGGCAGGCATGGGAGAGGCAGAGTGGGACGCTTCTTGCCCAGTAGGCTCTGAAATGCGCTTTGGCACCAGGGAAGGAGTAATGTGTAATGTAGCATTCCTTCTGAGCTGCTGCTCTGAGCACTTTTGCTGTGGGACTGGGGGAGCACATGCAATGGGGTGTCCTGGGGATGTCTGTGGAATGCCTGGCATGGAGAGGCAGGGTTTGGTATGCCTCCTGGGATTTTCTTCTGGGAAGACCTGCCCTGCCTCAGGGGCGGGGTCCAGGAGGGCTGCGGGTGGTTGGGACGCTCCTCCCTGTGGAAACTCAGTCCTGCAGCGCTCTGGCAGGCAGGGGCAGAGGGGCAGAGCCTCTGCCAGGCTGGGAGAGGGGCCTTCCTTTCTGCACCCACAGTAGGATTTGGTGTGTGGTGGCTCTCAGCTTTCTATGTCGTTGTGCAATTCACTCCATTTCTGTAAAACCGTTCACAGATCAAACTTTTGGGCACAAAGGCAGTTAATTAAAGGAATTCTGTGGTGAATTAATTTTATTTAATAAAGAAAAATGTTTTTTTGATTTGTTCGCTCTAGAAACCTAAATGTTGACATCCAGGGTGATTTACTTTAGGCCGACTTTATTGCAGTGGGAAGCAGTAATGCATGCAGCCAGGAGCCTAGGTTCAGAGAGGTCGAGTCACTTACCCTGTGCCACACAGCTAGCGGGAGGCAAATAGACAACGTCAACACTGAGTGGAGGACTGTTGTCACATGGGGAAGGTGATGAGGGCAAGAGAGAGCCAAGGCGACGGAATAGCGAAAAAATACCACGTCTTCCCTGAGCCCAGAAGCAGAATGGTGAGTTGTTGCACGTCAGTCTTTTTTTTTTTTTTTTTGAGACAGTGCCTCAAGCTGCCACCCTGGATAGAGTGCTGTGGCATCACAGCTCATAGTAACCTCCAATTCCTAGGCTCAAGCGAGTCTCCTGCCTCCGCCTCCCAAGTAGCTGGGACTACAGGCGCCCGGCCATTTTTTGGTTGCAGCCGTCATCATTGTTTGGTGTGCCCGGTCTGGATTCGAACCTGTCAGCTCAGGTGTACGTGGCTGGTGCCATAGCCCGTTGAGCCACAGGTGCTGAGCCTGCACGTCAGTCTTGACTGTTATCAGTTCGCCCTTGGCTACAGGGGGCTGCTTGGGGTAGAGCCCCTCACTCACACGGAGGCTGGTGGTCCTCAGGCCCTCCCTCTGAGCTGCTCCAGAGTGTCCCTCTGAATACTCACCTCTGACCAGTGCCCCGCACCTCCTCTAGGGCCCCCCTGTGTGCCCCCTCTGGACCTATACCAGCACCTCTCAAAATGGCTCCGAGGAAGTGTTCTCATGGTCTTTGACAATTTAAACCCACCCTGGGGTCTTGCGGTGAGATCTTGTGTCCCCATAGCCCGATGTCCCAGCAGTGGGACATTAGGACTCAAATGCCCTGGTCAGCGCTGCCACCTGACCAGGGCATCCCCACAACATTTGGCATAGCTGTTGGCACTGCAGCGATTTCAGAGTTTTAGGGGGATTGAAGTAGATCCTTAGAGTCTGAAAGAACTCATTCTCTCTTTAAGGAGCCAACGCATCGTCACTCAGGTTTTAAAAACACAGGTTCTCAGGATGAGGCCCTGTCTACCTCTTCAGCCGTGCAATTCCCCCTTATTAAAACCACACTGACCACAGTAGCTGTGCACCTCCTCCTGCCCAGATGTACTCCCCCACCCTTTGCCTGCCTCCTCCAGGAAGCCTTCCTTGATTATAGCTCCTCTCCAGGTACTCCACCTGGTGCTTCCTGTAGCCATTGGAGCCTCTGTGTCTCTTCCAAAGAGCCTCCCCCACCAGCCTACTGTGCCTCTCCCCAGGGCAGAGTCCCACTGGCCAGGAGACTTTGGATAACCTGGCTGGGGATCACAGAAAGGCTCCTTCCTGTGTTTGCTGGTTTACAGATGTCCCTGCACGAGCCTTGGCTGTTGTGAGCTTTGCACTCCAGCTGTGGCCCAGCAGTGTCCCAGTGAGGAACAGGATGCTGGGGTGAGAAGCCCACAGGCCCTCACTGCTGGGCACGATGAGAGGCTGCCTGGTGACGGCTGCCTTTGTTATGACAGAGCAGAGCCTTGGGTCATGGCCAGGCTCTGTCCAGAGACAGCTGTGCTGCTTCCAGCCCTGCAGGGTGGGGTGACAGGGAGATGTGGCCAGCATGCATCTGCTTGGTCCCAGTTTAAGGAATTCAGCTTGGAGGAGAGGACAGAGGAGAAAGGCTGAGACAGGCCGACTGAGTGAGTGCGGTTAAAGAGGTGCTCTCGCGCCAGGGCCGGGCTGGGTGGTGGCCGGGTAGGGCAGGTGAGCCTGTATGTTAGTGCATGTGCGCACATCCTGCGGGTCCCATGAGTTCAAGTTTGCTCTTGCCCCCTGTTTTGTGAGCCATATGCTTAGAATTATCATGTAGTCTGGCAATGCCACTCTGGGTATAGACCCAAAAGGTTTGAAAATCAGGTCTTGACAAGATATTTGTACACCCATAAGCGTAGTAGCACTATCCAAAATAGGCAAAACGTGAATGTCCACTGATGGCCGAATGTGTAGACAAAATGCAGTATATAGGTACAATGGCATATTATCGAACTTTAAGACGGAAGGAGATTCTGACACGTGCTGCAATCTAGATAAACCTTGAAGACATGCTGAGTGGAACAAGCCAGTCACAAAAGACAAATGTGAGATTCCACTTATATAAGGTATCAAGAGTATTCAAATTCATGGGGACAGAAAATAGAGTTGTGGTTGCCGAGTGTGAGAGGAAAAAGGAATGTAGAGCTTTTAGGCTGGGTGCGGTGGCTCACATCTGTAATCCCAGCACTCTGGGAGGCCGAAGCAGGCTTTTGGCTTGAACTCAGGAGTTCGAGACCAGCCTGAGCAACAGTGAGACTCAGTTTCTTAAAAATAGCCAGGCATTATGGCAGGTGCCTGTAGTCCCAGCTACTCCGGAGGCTGAGGCAAGAGAATCACTTGAGCCCGAGAGTGTGAGGTTGCTGTGAGTTATCATGCAGCGTTTTCATCTAATTGTGCTGAATTTTAGTTTGGGAAGATGAAAAAGTTTTGGAGTTGGATTTAGAACATCATGAATGTACATCTTGAGATTTAGGGAACTGTACACTTAGAAATGATGAAGATGGTGAATTTTATGTTTTGTGTATTTTACCACAATTTAAAAAATGAAATTATTAAAAATTGTCTAGGGAGCACATGCAAAACCCAGGAACTTTTTTTTTTTTTTTTTTTGAGACAGAGCCTCAAGTTGTCACCTTGGATAGAGTGCTGTGGCATCACAGTTCACAGCAACCTCCAATTCCTGGGCTCAAGCGAGTCTCCTGCCTCCGCCTCACAAGTGGCTCGGACTACAGGCATCTGCCATGATGCCGTCCATTTTTTGGTTGCAGCCGTCATTGTCGTTTGGCAGGTCGGGCTGGATTCGAACCCTCCAGCTCAGGTGTATATGGCTTGCACCTTAGCCCGTTGAGCCACAGGCGCTGAGCCAAAACCCAGGAACTTTTAAAGCTTCGGTGAATCTTGGGTCCCTGGGTTCAGGCCCCTCTCCCATTGTGTGCAGAGAAGAGCTTGCTGGGGTGCAGCCCCCTCCCCCCCACACCAGGTGTCTTCTTTGAGCCCCTCTTTCTGCCTCCTCTCTCACTGGGATACAGCGCCTGCCCGTGAGGCCAGCCTCTTGTCTGAGTCCCTTGCCTGGAGACATCCACAACATTTGTGCTCTCAACCCCAGACAGACACTGAGGGCGGAACCTGTGGAAAATATGTTGGTTTTAGAAATTTAAATCTGATTTTTTTTTCTCCTCTGTGAAAAGAATTAAAATCCAGCATAAGCTTATTGCAGGAGGACTGAGGTTATTTTGGGAAGTAGCAATTAAAGGTTTTATATTTTTTCTCTCCCTTCTGCCCTCGCAGCTTGCACAGGTCTGTGAAGCTATTAAACCTTCCCCCAGCCCACAGCCCAGAGGAATCTGCCCTGCCCTGTTTCTCCTCCAGTTCTGTGCCTTGGGAAAGAAAAGAAAGTTAAATTCATATTAATTACAGCCAAATCCGCTCAGTAAGCACTTGCTGAATATGCTTGGAGGTGAGGTTTAAAGCTCTCCCCCAAACAAGATGGTAAAATGAAAGGAATCCTTTATTTGGTCAGACACTGTAATTTGCCACGTCATTCCTCTTCTCTTGTTACTAAAATGAATTCTCTGCTCAGGCCACGACTTCTGGCTCCCCTCAAAATGATTGTCCATGGTTACTATTGCTCACAACTTCTTTGGAAGGTCTTCCTTGTCCCACCAGACTGAGACTGGTCCAGGCACTCGGAGGAAGCACACAGCACACACTCCTGCACATGAACACTTCATCACATGAGTGCCGTGCTTTCACATACCTCACACACACACACACGGACATGCCTGCACATATGAACACAAGGATGGTTACGTGTGCACCTGTGCATATGTGCATTGTCACACACACCACCACATACATGCACACACAGCACACACCTGTGATCGCATCATCACAGATACCTTGTGAGGTACACGGAGCCCCAGAGAGAGAATGCTTCCAAGCAGGTGTTCAGTTCCCCAACCATCTCTTTCTACAAAGTTTACAGAGTGGGCACACTGTGGCATTCTGTTTCTGACCACAGACAATGTCTTTATGAGGCTGACTTGACTCAGGAATAGTTTAGTGATTTAAGATCTCAGACCTGGGAGTTGGTCAGTGCTAGGGGTGAGCCCCAGCCCAGATGTTTGGCAAGTTGAATGAGTGCCCCAGCCCTGGCTTCCCTTCGCTGAATGGTCATAAAAAAGTGTTGACTTCATAGGGTGCATCTGAGGAATAAATGAGGTTGTGTGTAATAGCTGTTTTCCAGGAGGTCCTTACCCGAGTTGGCCAATTTCATCATTATTATTGCCATCCCATAATGCTGGTGTCCCATCCCTTTTTTAAGCATCAACTTGGCTAGAGTTGTGTGCCAGTGCCTGAAGTGAAGGACCCCTGCCTCTCCAGGGTGTCTGCAAGGGGGGCTGTTTGGGCCTGGAGATCCCCTGGGCCCTCTGGGACCCTTTCTTTTGTGGGCTTCTTCCCTGGTTCATGGAGAGAGTTGTGGGCTCCCGGGTGCTCAGAGGCACGTTCATGAGGTCCCGTGAGTTATCACTGTGGTGGGCACTCAGCAGGGAGGGGCATGGCTGGCAGTGGTCACTTGTTTCTGGTAGGGCAGGTAGGCCTGTATGTGAGTGCATGTGCACACATGTGGGTGAAGATTGCTTACAAGAGGTGGCTGTTGAGCAGAAGCACTTTGGGTGAAAACTGCGGCAGGTTTAAGGGTTAGTGCCCTCTGTTGAGTTGGTGGGAGTGGGGAGGTGGGGGTGAGAGTGGTGGAGTGGGAATGGTCTTTCTAATCAACTGCAAGACCCTGGATGGGGCTCACGCTGGGCTCTGCCCCTCAGCCGCCATCCTGGAAGAGGAAGCTGGTGGCTGGGTGGAGCCGTCACTGGGTTGTGTCTTCGTCCTGTCCTTGTCCTAGGGTTTGTGTAGGACCTAGCTCCCTTGCCCTTTGGAGGGTCTCGCTGTGCCCCCTGCATTCTGCTCCATGCCTCAGCCCCCACAGGCACAGAGCTGGTGCATGGGGGGCCCTTGGTCTGGGTGTGGGGTGAGTGGAAGAGGTCAGCTCTAGTGGGCAGCATGTCTGCTGTGACTGTGCACGTGCGGTCGCTGGGGTGCGGGTGTGAGGACACAGACACATACAGATACACACAGATACCTGCCAGGCCCCACGTCCCTGTGGGGAGAGTGGCGTGGTGCTGGCTGCATCTTCCCTGTGCACCAGCAGTGTCTCCGGCTATCTGACCTCAGGGCACAGGGGGACGGTCAGCCGGTCATCTGGGGCTCTCAGGGCAGGGTGTGTGGGCCCTTGGGCGGGTGTGCTGGTGATAGGGGGTGCTCACCTGGACCCCCAAGGCTGGGCCTGCGAGGCTCTTGGCTGCCTACCCTCCCCTCTGCCTCAGGCTCCCTCTTCTCCCTGGGTGGCTGTTTCTACCTCCTTTCTCTGGTCCCCTCGGTCCTCCTCTGACTCTGTTGCCATCTCCCTCACTGTTTCTTCATCTGTGCCCTCCTCCTGTCATTGTCATTTGGCCCCTGTCCAGACCTCTCTGTCTCCATGTCCTGGCTTCTGCCCTGTCTCTGCCTCTCTTCTCTCTGGTTTGGCTTCTTTGATTCTCTGACATTCTGTTTCCCTCATGTGCCCCTTTTCCATCTTTTCCTCTTCATCTCTCTCTTTATTAGATTTTCTTCCCCCTTCTCTCTGTCGTTCTCCATGTTTTTCTCTCTGTCCCTTTCTCTGTCTGCCTCTGCACAACGAGGCCCGTCCCGAGCAGCAGGCTGGCCCTGTCCAGGGCCCTGTGGACAGACAGGACATTGTGCTGGGCATTCAGCTGTGCTGATAACTGTACTGACCGGGCATTCGGCTGATGTCCCCCAGGTGAACCCTCACACAGCGGGGACCAGTCATCCCTGGAGACTGGCAGGCCTTGCAGCATGGGGACAGGTGTCTGCGGCAGCCGGAATGCACCTGTGTTTTCCTGACAGGGCACAGGCATTCCAAGCAGGATGGCTCATGCTCATCAAGGCTTAAAGCGTCCTTGTTTTGATGGGGGCTGTCCATGAAACAATAGATTCCATGTGGGAGCATTTTCAGTGCTCTGGTGGCTATGAAGAGAGCTTCTCGTGTGTACCTTTGATTGTCACCAGCCCCTGCTGGTGCAGGATATTGTCCCACTGTACAGAAAGGGCAGGAGTGCCTGTGCGGTGCAGAGAACGCGGGTTTGGATTCCACGCTGATCCTTCCCAAGTCACCCACCCCTCCAGGCTTGTTTCTCCATTTGAAACTGGGGTGAGTTTTGACTCCCACCTTACGGGGTTGTTGTGGAGATTAAAGCAGGCCATGGTGCCTGCATGGATTAAATTAATGCTGCCAGTGTCAGGGCTATCCTGAATGTCATTGCCCAGGGTCATAGCTGCTGAAGTGGCCAGTGGGATCAATGTGCCCTGGGCTGTGTCTGCCATGGTGCTTGTGGGCACCACAGGGAATTTCTTAGTTTGTTCTTTCAACCAGCAGTAAAAACCAGGTACATAAGTGTGGTATTTGCTTGGAGAGGAATCAGCGTGGATGAGGTCCCCAGGGTGTGCCCGCCTGGCACAGGGTGCACCAGCTCATCCTTTGGGAGTCAGAGTCCATGGCCCCTGGGCACCTTGTCTCTGTGTCTTGGGGGGAGCTCATCAGTCTTGGATTTGCCAGGGTTTGCAGGAGACTCGGGTCAGTACGCTGACAGTGAGGCACCCCTGGGATCCAGGTTGCAGAGAGGTGTCTGGGAGAGGAAAGGAAGGGGATGGGGGGGTGGTCTCAGAGGTTGCCTGAACCGGGAGGTGGGTGCCAGGGACTGAGGCCTGTTAGGAGTTGGCTTTCTTGTCTGCCCTTGTGGAGGAATGACATGTCCACCTGCTGGTCCTAGCCCCAGCCCCAGCTCAAGCATGCTGCAAGCCCCTGGGCTGAACGTGACTCTGGACTGTCTGGGTAATTGGAAACTCAGTGAGTCTGCTTTGAGGGAAGCTGGCTCTGTCCTTCCTGCCTGTGTGATGGGGCAGCTCCCTTAGCTCCCTGAGCCCTGAGCGGAAGAGGCCCCTGGAGGGCCAGTGGCAGCAGGCCGGAGGGGCTTGTCCTCTAGGGGAAAGCAGCTGGCAGCTTAGAGGCTCTGCTTGTCCCTTTCTTCTTTGAGACCCTTCCTCAGCTGAGTACTGGCCAGGAACAGCTGGGAAAAAATCTCTACCTTGGAGTACAGAGGTCAGACAAGGAGACCTGGGGCTGAGCACCCAGGGAGCATCTGTCTTTCCAGCCTGAATTGCTCTGGGGCTCTCCTGTCCCAGCCCCACCCCCAAGCCTCCCAAATTCCCTTCTGCTCGCCTTTGCCTCTCTCTCCTACCTGCCTGCCCCTGAATTCGTTTTCTCTCCTCCTCCGCTGTCCTAAGGCCTCCAGGGCTGGGAGATGCCTTTTCCCATTGGGGCTGAGGGTTCAGAGGCAGCATAGCTGGAGGCCTGGCCTCTGGGGAGGGTTTCTAAAGATGGTGAACCTCAGCAACATCCCCCCTGCAGAGGGCAGCCTGCCCCCTCCCTGAGCAGGTGTGGGTCTACAATGGGGTGGGAACAGGGGCGGAGTTCTGGGCACCAGGTCAAAAGGCTTAGAGCTGTCTCCCACATCTCTCTTCCCCGGCTGTGTGGCCTTGGGCAAGGCACTGCACTTCTTGGAGACCTGCTTCCCCAACTAGAGCCTCCAGGGACCCAGGCTGACTTCCCAGGGTATCAGGAAGATGGACTGGAGGCCTTGTCCCCCTCAGAGTACGAGCAGTCCCGCAGGCAGTGTGCTGCGAGGCTCAGAGGTTCTGTCTCCCGTAGATGTTGGTGCTCAGACATCAGTGCCCCCCACCTGTTCCCTTTATGCCACCCCATTGGTCATGACCGAGGACCCAGGCTTCCCAAACCTCTTCGCTGGTAGTTAGGAAACATAAAGAACATTTAGGGACACTTAGCATTTGAATTTGAGATTCCTTTTCAGCAGAATTTATAAACCAAGGTTTAAATTTCAGTTGGAAACCAATTTCCAGGCCTTCAAAGTCACCTTAGTGCAGCCCACAACACATAGTGGGTATGTGGGTCCATAACACATAGTGGGTCTGGTCGGCTTGTCTGGCTCTGCTGAAGTCAGAGCTTGCAGCACGCTGGCCTCAGTCTGGTTTCAAAGTGACCTGTGATGCCTTCTCATAACCGCAGGGAGCTCACTCCCCCATCCATACCTTCACACCTGCATCCTCTGCGTAAAGTACAATGATGTTTCAAAAGGTAGGTTTATCATTACTCAGGTATGGTGAGGCCAACCAGTCAGCAGACAATTGCCATTGAAAAGATGTTTTGTTACAGTTCCCAGAGGAGGGGGCACCTCCCATCACACAGGGCCACTGGGGAAGCACCAGGTCCCTCTGGAGGCAGCATGGGAAGAAGACTTTATTGGGGAAGAAGCAGGCAAGGCTAGGGCAGCAGGCTTAAGGTTGGCTAGTTTGAGTAATGTCACTGGGCCCTAGGGTATAGGGGCTGTTGCTTGCTGCCTGCCCTGGGATGATCAGGACAGAGGAATATTGCCTCCCAGAGTGTAAGATCCCCAAAGGGAGATGGTTTGGAGTATAGAATCTGGCTCGGTTGGTTAGTCATGAAAAGATTCACTACTGGGTGAGTGCTATGCTAGCCCTGGGAGACCAGTCTCTGTCCAGTCAGGCAGGCTCCAGACAGCAGAGCATCAGAAACATGGAAAATAAGAAAACTAGTTAAAAGAAATAATCAGGAGCTGTGGGATGGGGCCCAGGTCTCTTTAGACCCCTTTGCTCAAAGACCTTTTCCTGGTCTTCTTTTGCACACTGTTCCAGGTGATTGCATCCCATGCAGTAATGGCTACCGTGCTGTGCAAGTCAGCACTAACTTTCCGTAGGGGATCATGCACAGGCACGATCCTGGTGTTGTCCCGGTTTCCAGGGCTGGGAGGTAATGTGCAAGGAAGGACCTTGCTGTGTACTTGTGTGGCATTTCAGTGGCGCTAGCCTCAGGCTTTCATGGCGAAACCCATATGGGTTCTCACTCTAGTTTTCTACTGTTTGCATGTAATACTTTGGAGCAGACAGATCAGACAGACAACATTTTGATTTTTGGAGCAAATATTATTTTGACAAACATACCAAAGCAGTGAGAAGCAAATCTCTCTGAAGAAAGGAAGGTGATTATCAAACAGTGGAGGGCAGGATTTGGGGCTAGCGTGTGTGCGCTGGGTGGTGGTCTTCAGTGCAGGTACCTCTGGCAGAGTGAAAGAGCACTGCCTGGAGCCCGAAGTGGAAGGTGGGGATCAAATGGTGGCTGTGACACATACTGGCTGGGTGACTGTGGGGAAATGATAAGACCATCAGTTTCCTCACCTGTGCTGGAGATAGTCTTGTGAGGGTTAAAGGCGGCTGGGAATATGTCGGTCTGCAGTGAGTGGATCCAGCTGTACCACCTTGTGGGTGTGGACACATCCCCTCCCTGGACAGGCCTATAGTCGCATGCCTGGCTTGCCCTTCCATGTGTGTTGTCCATTTGATCTGCTCTATGCGTCTGAGATAGAGTAGACATTGCTGTATGCCGCTGAGGGGTAAAGAAGCTGAGACAGGAAAGGAGAGCTAAGGCAGAGCCTCACTCAGCTGCCTAGGAGCTGACTGTAACTGACAGGTGTCCGTAGGAGTTGATCAGATGGAGCTTTAGGGAACTGTTGACTGGAGAGCTGCTGAGAGGTTTAGATGGTTGTTTGAGGTGGGCCTGCCTGGCCTCAGGGTCAGGTGACAGCTGAGGCCTCTCAGGCCCCAGTGAACAACAAGCACATACTGCAGCTCTGAAAGTACCTTATCTCGGCATGTCTGTCTTTGGAGAACACATACACAGACATACAGATATAGATATAAAATATTTTAAGCACACAAAAAGATGAAACCAATCCTAATACCTCTATGTACCTTACCTTTTTTTTTTTTTTTCCCTGTTTTCAATTTGTGGCCTATCAAGGTGGATGATGGTCTGCCATGGGTACAAAAAATAGGGGGTATGCACTGTCTCTAGAGAATTGAGCATTGAAAAACAGTAATCACATTGGCTAACAGTTTACTTTTTATTATTACCTATGCTAACCTATGTCAGTGATGAAACAGTCCCCACTGGGGTGCACTATCCCACGGCCTTCCCTGATGTTAATCCAGCAATTTAAGCCCTTAAATTGCAGTCTGCTTCTTCTTGACCCCGTGACCATACCGCCTAACTCCCAGGGGTAACCTCAGGTCAGGGCATTTTGTGTTATCATCCTAGGCATGTTTCCATATTTGTACTATGTATATTCATACCCATATAGGGTGTGTTTTAAAAGTTGATGAAAATGTTACTTTACTGCCTCGGAGAACTAAAAGTAGCTACCATTTGATCCTGCAATTCCATTGCTAGATTTCCACCTCAAAGAAAAGAAGACATTTTACCATAAGGATATTTGCACATGCATGTTTATAGCGGCACAATTCATAATTGCAAAGATACGGAAACAACCCAAAAGCCCTTCAGCACATAAATCAGCAGTTCTAAACCTGTGGGTTGTGACCCACGGGAACTTTTGAAGGGCCATGGCATTAGGAAGGTTGAAAACCACTGATATAAATGGATTAGTAAACTGTGGTATATGTATATCATGGAATACTATTCAGATATACAGAAGGTGGAGACGTCATATCTTTATAACAACCCTGGAAGATTTGGAGAGCTTTCTTCTAGGCCAAGTATCACAAGAACGGAAAAACCACCATCACACATACTCAGCACTGATTTGAAACTAGTAGATTAACAACTACATGCTCACCTGAGAGAAAAACTCAATTTAAGGGCAGCACCTGTGGCTCAAAGGAGTAGGGCGTGAGCCCCATAGGCCGGAGGTAGTGGGTTCAAACCCAGCCCTGGCCGAAAACTGCCAAAAAAAAAAAAAAGGAAAAACTCAATTTAAATTCAAGTAAGGTAGAGGAGAGTAAGAGTTGGTTAAGTTCCCACCCAAAGGGTACATGGCAGGGGTGTAGGGTACACTTTCTGGGTGAAGAGCACAAGTACAACTTAGACTTGAACTTTAGAAAAGCATTTTGTAACCTAATCATATGTACCCTTATGTTAACCTGGCATTAAAAAAATGAAGAGGAAGTCAGGGGAAAATGTTACCTTATTATGTGTATCTATATATTATTTTTTCCTGTGCACAATATTATGTTTTTGAGATGTATCCATGGACCTGAAGTTCTGATTTGTGCATTAAAAGCTCTGTGACTCTACAGTGAATGAATATTCCACAACCTATTTATCTCCCCTCCTGTTGAGATTATTTAGCTATTTACAATTTTTTTCCTTTTCTTCCTTTCTTTCTTTTTTTTTTTAAATCATAGCTGTGTACATTAATGCAATCATGGAGTGCAATGTGCTGGTTTTATATACAATTTGAAATATTTTCATCGAACTGGTTCACATAGCCTTCATGGCATTTTCTTAGTTATTGTATTCAGACATTTATATTCTACATTTAGTAAGTTTCACCTGCAGACATTGTGATTCCATTATGATGGACTACCTCCCTTGTGTCCAGGAGGGAAGAGTTCTTCCAGTCAGGGCTTATGAAACACAGCATTTGAAAAGATGAAATAAAAAATACCACAGTGCATCACAAGTAGCAAAGTGTTGCACAACTTTTTCATTTGTCTGTATGTGCTTGTGTGCTTGTATCCATGCATATCTGGAGGACGTTGCAATGTAAAGGTATTTCTTTCTCTGTGTCACATTGAACAGTCTAAAAGCCCAAGCTCTAGTGGAAGGCAGAATTGTTGGGTTAGCATACATATTTTGAGCTTTATCAGATACCGCCAACTTGCTCTCTAAAGTGGCTGGACAGCTCCTTCACCGCCAGTTTTCACATAATGGTTGTTAATATTAGACTTGAAATGATCTTGTTTTAATATGCATTCTGCTCCTTTGCAACATGTTTGGTATCGCCCCTGATTTTGCTTGCTCGTCTCCTTTTCTAGCTTTCTACTGGGTGGCTGCCTTTTTTTTTTTTTTGAAAATATTTTTAAGACATACAAGTCATTCTTTGTTTACATGTGTTATAAATAATTTCTCCCAGTCTGTGGTTGGCCATTATCTTTGTGTATGATATGGCTTATTGGGACAACAATTGTACATTTTAACACAGTCAAGTGTATCGTTCTTTTCCTTTATGGCTTGTATTTGTATCTTGTTTAAGAGGTCCTTTCCTTCCTTGAGGTCATAGAGCTATTCCCCTATTTTAAAAAAGTTAAACAATTTTATGTTTTTATAGTCTTTTAATCTAGCTGCAATTGTTTGTCTTTGACATGACGTAGGGATCAAATTGTGTTTTAATTTTTCCTTGTGAGTGGTTATCCCAGTAGCAGTTGTTTCTTATTTCTTGATTTCCAATGATTTTTTTTTAAGTGTGAAAGCTGTCACATCTCAGTTTTCCTTATGTATGTAGGTCTGTCTGTCTCGAGGGTCTCTGTTTCATCTATTAGTTTCTCCTTGTGCCATCTCACGCTGTCTTAGTTCCTATAACTTTCTATTAAGTATAACGTTTAGTAGGGTGAATCCCCTGATTAGTTTCTTTTTCAAATGTGTCTTTGGTTCTTTTTCCACCCGTTCTACCCTGAGAGCTTTAGGATCAACTGGTTAGAGTCTGTGGAAATCCTTGCTGGGATTTTGAATAGAATCGAGTTGATTTATGGATTAATTTGGGGAAGACTGCCATCTTTGTTATTTTGAGTTTTCCCCACTCATGATCATAGTCTTTCTCTCTTAATTGATTGCTTCTTTTACATATTTTAGCTTTATAATTTGTACCATAAAAGTCTTACCCATTTTTGTTTAAATTTATTCATAAGTATCCTACAGTTTTTGTTGTTGTTGTAAATGGTGTGGGTATATCCAGTTTCTAAGTTTTTATTACTGGCATCTAGGCATATTGTTAAATTTTATATATTGATCCCGTTTCTAGCATCTTGCTGATCTCTTACTAGTTATATTTATTTTTATCTATTTATTTATTTATTTTTGAGACAGAGTCTCACTATGTCATCCTCAGTAGAGTGCTGTGGCGTTACAGCTCACAGCAACCTCAAACTCTTGGGCTTAAGCGATTCTCTTGCCTCAGCCTCCCAAGCAGCTGGGACTACAGGCACCCGCCACAATGCCTGGCTATTTTTTGTTGCAGTTGATTAGCTGGCCTGGGTCGGATTTGAACTCGCTACCCTTGGTGTGTGTGGCTGGTGCTGTAACCACTTGTGCTACAGGAGCCAAGTGTCTTACTGGTTTTAAATTGTCCCTTAGATTTTGTTTAATCTTATCCTTTACAAATGATGAAAACTTTTTCCTGACTTTCCACTTCTTGTCTCTTTTATTTATTTTTTACATCTTGCTGTGAAGTCTAGATCAGTCAGCCCTACCCAGTGGGAACATAATGTGAGCCACACATTTAATTTTAAATTTTCTGGTAACCACGTTGTGTTTGCTCCCTTTGTGTTGAGAATACCACAACTTGGGTAATTTATTTTAAAAAGTTATTTACAGGACTGCGCCATGGAGCAATGAATTGGGTCAATGACAGAATGCGTATAGGACAGTGGACTTTAAGATTATCCTAACATATTTTTACTGTACCTTTTCAAGGTTTTAGGTAGATTTAGATATACAAACACTTACCAGTGTGTTACAGTTGCCTTCAGCAGCCAGCATAGAACACGCTGTACAGATTGTTTGTCACATTGGTGTAATAGGCTGTGCCATATAGCTCAGTTGTACAGGCATGTAGGCTATACTCTGTACACCTGACGATGCATTGCTCAGAACGGATCCCTGGTGTTATGTGATGTGTGACTATACATTTCACAGTTCTGGAGGCTGGGAAATCCAAGGTTGAGGAACCTGGCCAGGGCCTTCTTGCTGTATTATCCCATCTGCCAGAGGGCCCAAGGACAAGAGAGCACATGCAGGAGAGAGAGGGAGCTGCACTTATGCTTTTTATCAGGAGCTAGCCTACCCTAGCTATAAGGGCATTAATGCATTCGTGAGGTCATAGCCGTCATGACCTAATCACCTCTTAAAGGTCCCACCTCTCAATGCTGTGGCATTGGGGATTAAAATTTCAACACGTGAACTTGGGAGACACATTCAAACCACAGAACACATTTAAAAGGGTGAAAAGAAATATATGAAGTTAATTTTAATAATATATTTATTTAACCCAAAATATCTAAAAGTTATCATTTCAACATGCAACCAATATAAAAAATGTTTGAGATATTTTATGTTCTTTTTTTCATCCTCAAAATCCCATGAACATTTTACACTGAGCATATCTTGGTTTGAACTAGCACACATCAGGAACTGCAAAACTTTAGAATCTCCAGTCTGTTATTGAACAGAAATTTGGTGAGTGGTAAGTGAGCACTCTTTTTTTGTTTCTGATTTGAAAGGGAATTAATTCTGAAGTTTTACCGTTAGAATAATGTTCTAATTTTGGTGGGAGAGTAGATTTCCTACGTTAGGTTTAAATAGTTCTTAAATAATTTTTCTTTCTATTTTGCTAAGACATTTTTTTTTTGCTAAGACTTCTTAACTGAATGTTGACTTTTATCAGTGCTTTTCTGCAGCTATGGAGACAATAAATGAATTTATCCCCTTTCTGGAATAATGTATTAATAAATTTCTGCTGCTGTAACATCATTGATTTGGGGGTTAAACCAGATTGAGTGTATATCACTGTATTTAATTGATAATATTTTCGTTAAGATTTTTGAATCTGTCTTCAGCAATGAGATTAGACTGTAAATTTCCTTTCCTTCTATCTTTATTTAAGTGAAGTTTTAATCAAATTAGCCTCATAGCATGTACTAAAGAATTCTCCTCTTTCAAATATTTGTATATGTTAAAGATTATCTTCAAATCTTTGTATATGTTAACACATTTGTACATATTTTTATATGTTCCTTTTTGTATATGTTCTATATATGTTAAGGATTTTCTTCAAATATTTGTGTATGTTAAGGATTATCCATTCCTTGAAGGTTTAGAAAACCCGAACTGCAAAATTGCTGCAGCCAGTTTCTTGGTTTGTTTGTTACATTAAATAAAAAATTCCTAATTCAGTTTATTTAATGGTTAGAAGTAATTCCAGTTTCTATTTCTTTTTGAGTCATCTTTCATTAAATCAGTCATTCCATCTCTGTCTTCAGGAATGTGTTAATTTGTCCTGTTTTCAAATTTAGCAGCAGTGTTTGTAACTATGTCCCCTTTTTCATTCCTGATTTTTTTTTTTTTTTTGAGACAGAGCCTCAAGCTGTCACCCTGGATAGAGTGCTGTGGCATCACAGCTCACAGCAATCTCCAATTCCTGGGCTCAAGCGAGTTCCTGCCTCTGCCTCCCAAGTAGCTGAGACTGCAGACGCCCGCCACAACGCCTGGCCATTTTTTGGTTGCAGCCGTCATTGTTGTTTGGCAGGCCCAGGCTGGATTCGAACCCGCCAGCTCAGGTGTACGTGGCTGGCGCCTTAGCCTGTTGAGCCACAGGCGCCGAGCCGTCATTCCTGATGTTTATTTGTGCCTTCTCTGTTTCGTAGTTCATTTTCCCTGAGATTTATTAATTCTTGCAAAGATCTGCATTGGGAGTTGGTTGGTTCTCTCTCTTTTTTTTTCTGTCTTCTTGGTTTCTTCTCCTATCCTATTCTATCCTTTTCTTCCTTCCTTAGGTTTACATTGCCATTATTTTCCCCATTGCTTGAGTTGTGTACCTGTGTTCTGCTTTTCCCGACGGAAACATATATCTAAGTCATACTTTAGTTAGATCCCATACATTTTGACACGTAGTGATTTCATTGAGTCTTATTATCCACACTTTTCTATAGTTTTGGAAAATTCCTTTAATCTGTTCAGATTATTCCTTTCCCCTTTCTCTCCATTCTCCCTTCCTGGAATGCTATTACTTTATCTCCCGTGTCTCTTCAACTCATTTTTATGTTGTCTGTCTCATCTTTCTGTTATAC
The DNA here is from genome assembly GCA_963573935.1 of Arctocebus calabarensis. NCBI lineage: Eukaryota > Metazoa > Chordata > Mammalia > Primates > Lorisidae > Arctocebus > Arctocebus calabarensis. The sequence goes on from CAUYON010119786.1 coordinate 43,286, forward strand.
ATTGCCTAATCCTTTCTTAAGCTGACTTTGATAGTGGTCTTGTGGTGTCTGCTGATTTTTGCTCCTGGCTGCGTCTGTGTGCCTATGTGTGTGCACACTTTGTGATTTCAGGTAGTAAGCAGAGGTCCAACTGTAGGGAACCATGTGGCCTGAGCCAAGGCTGTCCTTCCAGAAGGGTTTTCTGTGTGACTACCAGGTCATAGGATCAATTTTGTATTCTTTTCATACTTGGGGGTCCTATATCATATGAGGACTGTAAATTAGAACTGCCACCCAGTGAAAAGGAAAGCATATGGTTACCAACATTTAGAAGAGACTTTTTATACTCCTGTGCTTGTTTTCCAGCAGAGGTGGAATAGTCCACGCATTCTATGCCCCTGTGCTTTTAGGCATTAGAGGGTGCCCAGCCTCTGCCAGAGAAGCAGCTCTCCAGTGGTCTCCGATGCCCTTCTCATCTCTCCCAGGCCCCAGGCCTCTGTCCTTACCCTGCATGGTCACTAAAACAGGAGCCTGCTGGTTATAGAGACCAATGGGCGGCTGATCCTCAGCTCCTCCTCTTCTTTTTGGCCCGCAGGTGAGCTCTCTTTTCTTGCTAGCTGAAATATCCATGTAATTCTTCATTCTGTTTATTGAGCTGGATGGCTTGTGGTTTTCCTTGTCAACCGTATTGCTAAAACTGGAAGTCGCCATGCTGCTGTTTTTCCTATGCAAAATTAAAGGTAGAAAATGAGGTTGATGGGGAAAGAAACCCGTATTTTGGGAAAGAACTGTAATTATTATCCACTCTAGGCAAAAGACCCATGAAGTGGTCGGTTTTCAGAGGAGGAAATCCTTGGCATCTGCCTTGTTCCAAAATCCACTGGCTAAGTCACTCACTGACTAAGCCCTCTTGGATGAGGACCAAGGCTCATACACTCCGTACTAAGGCGCAGTGTTTGGGGATTATGTAGAGGCGTAGTAGACAGAGCAGGGAGGGCCCATTTCAGCTCATTTGCACCGAGGGTTGGACCATCCTGTATGCTGCCTGGCTATGTCATCTTTGCAGATGACTTGGGCATTTTGTGAGCACATCCTTATCTATAAACTAATTTTTCAAAATGGTGATTTCCCCCCAGACATGAATTCAGAGAGCCTTAAGTCAGGAATGCTGAGGTCTTGATTCTTCCTGCATTTCCTCTTTGACTTCATTCATGTAAATAGACCTGCTATATATCAGGCACTGTTTTGGGCACTGTTTAAAATGTTTCTTCATTGCCTTTGGTGTGCCAAGAGCTGGTAGGATAGTGGAGAACTAGACTTGCTTCATGGCCTGGCCAGAATAGGGTAGGGAGAGAGTTGTCCCTAGAGCCCCATGCAGAGCAGAATACAGGGGCCAGCTTGGGTCACTGGATCCCAGTGGAGAGGCGGTCCCAAGGCAGACCAGTCTGCAGGGTGTGTGTGTGTGTATGTGTTTTATTAGTGCTGCTGCTGCTGGCACAGCACGGATCTGTGACAGGTAATGTACATGCAAAGAGTTCCAGTTCACATTTATTTATTTATTTATCTAGTAGAGACAGTGTCTCACTTAATCGCCCTCAGTAGGGTGCCATGGCGTCACACTGCTCACAGCAACCTCCAACTCAACTCCCGGGCTCAGGCGATTCTTCTGCCTAAGCCTCCCGAGTAGCTGGGACTACAGGCGCCAGCCACAACACTCAGCTATCTTTTTGTTGTTGTTGCAGTTTGGCCGGGGCCGGGTTTGAACCCACCACCCTCGGTATATGGGGCTGGTGCCCTACCCACTCAGCCACAGGCGCCGTCCCCTCCAGTTCACTTTTAGATTAACTATTATAGGTATGTGGCTTTGGGGTAACTTTTTGTTTATTATTTTAACTAGAGTAACATGATTCAAAATTCAATACTTATGTATTTGCCAGTTAAAAAACCAGAGTTCTTTTCCTAAAAGTTGATGAGATTGAAACAAAAAACTCAATAGTTACAAAAGGTTATATGGTAAAAAATCTCCCTCCCAGCCAGCCCACTGATTCCTCTCCCTGGAGGCAACCAGTGTTACGGCTTCTCATGTATTCTTTGCGAGATATTTTAAATGTGTACACATAAATAATGGACATATTTGTGAATATTTATATATGTGTGCTTATCTATAAATTTACACACATTCATACATATCTATGTTTTTTAATGCAATTGTCAGCATGTTGGGTTTTTTGCTTGACAATGTATCTTGGAAATTGGTCCATACCAGACCTGAAGCGCTTCTTCATTCGTTTTTATGGCTGTTTGGTATTCCATTATTTGGACAGACCATAATTTATTTAACTAGTCCCCTTCTGATTGATATTTAGATTTCCAATCTTCTGCTATTTTCAAACAGTGCCACAAGAAATCGTCTTGTGTAGAGGAACTTCAGACATTTGAGAGCATGTTTGTAGAATATAGAATCCAGTTTATAAGGAGCTCCTGGCATTCTGAAGTTATAACCAATGCTCTATATCCAGGCTGTCCCACGTGGGGATGGCCTGGCCTCCTGAGCTTCCTATGGGCTGAACCCTATAGTTGCAGGAATTTTTCTAAGACCTTCATCCACAGACATAATGTATAGTTTCTGAATGAGTGAAAGAAAGTACTTAACTTTAGAGAAATTGCTATTAGTGAAGGCATAGGGAATAGTTTTATTTGTTAGTTTTGTCAGTTTTACATACCATCTACGAGTGAAAATACAAGAAAGATTTTTCTATTGTTTTTGATTTCTTTCATTAAATTTTTTTCATTTTGAGAGATAGGGTCTTGCTTTGTTGTCCAGGCTATAGTATAGTGGCATTAGCCTAGCTCAGCTTCTAGGCTCGAGTGATCCTCCTGCCTCAGTTTTCCTAGTGGCTAGGACTACAGGTACATGCCACCATGCCCAGCCTAATTGCTCTATTTTTTTTTGTAGAGATGAATCTCACTCTTGTTTAGGCAGGTCTGGAATTCCTGGCCTCCAGTGGTCCTCCCACCTTGGCCTCCCAGAGTCCTAGAATTATAGGCCTGAGCACTGTGCCTGGCCTCATGAAAACACTTTGAAAAGGAGAGTGGATATCCCTGTTCCTGTTGGAGTCAGTGTAGCTAATTACAAGGCAGCTGTGACTCTGGTTTCTTCCTTGGGTCCGAGGGTATCAGAGGGCTTTGGAGCAGAAGGATCGTGGCTTTGCTGGAACCTGCAGTGTGATTCTGGACTCCCACCTTTTACTTTGGGCAGGGATCCCATCTGATGTAACCAAAGAGCCCCGAGTGATTCCTGGCAGCATGTGCTTGACATTTTCCCCAGCTCTAAATCGGGGACAGTCAGAGCACTGTCTGTAAAGGGCCAAGCTGTAAATATTTCAGTTTTTCCAGGCCATATATATGGTCTCTGTCACAGCTGCTTGCCTCAGCCATTGTAGCTTGAAAGTGTCAGAGACACTATGTGTGTGATTGAGCAAAGCTGAGTTCCGGTGAAAAGAGTGGAGAACAGATTTGGCCTTGACTGTAACTGGCTGGTCCTTACTCTGATTGACTAGTGCATTAGGCTGAATCTGTATGAAATTGGTAAGTCCATCCCTACTTGGGTACAAATCCCATTTTGTATCTCTTTGTGGGGGGTGCAGGCGAGGCTTGGAAGATCCTGTCCCCACCTGGTCACGTCACTGCCGAGTACAATGGTGTAGTGTAGCGTGTCGGCTGGGGAGTCAGGAGACCTACTGCTAATTGATTGCGTGGCCTGGAGCAGCCTTTGTTGTTCTGAGCTTTACTTTCTCCATCTGTAAAATGGGAAGGTTAGTTATGACTTCTCAAAGGTTTTTCCCAGCTCCAAAAAAATTCTGGTTCTAGTTTAGAAAGAAAATTAATGTTTTCTTCCCTAGAGGTTGTGGTTTCAGTTTGTATCTTCAGTCACCAAGACAAAGCGAATAGGGTAATTAATTTTGTGTTGTAATCTGCATGCCAAGGAGCTGTAGACCTTCTGGGGACCCTATCTAAACACATCCCGAATCCTATAGGAGCCAGTTGGGTAGGGACAATCTTTGTTACCTCTTTGGCCCACAGAGTGTCATGACAAGTAGCCTTCACCTGTGAGTTGCTTTGTGATCCTAGGTGAGAAGATGTTAACCTCTCCAGCCTCCTGTTCTCCACCTAGAACTTCCCCCAGGGGTAGGCTGGGTGGGAGGATCAAGTGAGTAAAAATAGGAGAAGAGGTGCCTTGGAAATGCAGATAGCACTGGGGCTTCATTATGGCTATTACCTGCCCTTTGGTTGTTCTGAGGGAAGGCCTGCTGTGAGAGGAGCAAACATCCTCACTCATCGTCTAGAAGTTGGGTAAGTCAGACTTGCTCCTGTAGTCCCCGCTCAGCTGGGCTCCAGGCACGCCCACAGGGGCCTGGGCTCTGCAGAGCTCACCCATGCAGCTGCCAGTTGGCTGGGTCGGCTGCTTCCAGTCTCCTTCTCAGACTCCCCACCTAGCCTTGGATAGCCTGGGGACTGTAGGGGAACTCCCTGGAAGACCTGGAAAGCAAACTGTACAGTGGTCGGGAGCCCCTGTCTGCTTCTTATGCTAACTTGGCTTCTTCTACCACTGAGGAGCTCAGGGTAGTCTTGGGCTCGCGGAGCCTCAGTTTCCCCATTTGAATCTTGGAATAGGTGTTACCTGCCAGATACCTTGGTTTCCATGGTAAATCATCCTCTTAGTGAACTTTCAATATTTATTAGGTTCTAGGCATTTTGCCTGGAATATGTAGCGGTAGTATCAATGTTGTTACCGACATGTTCCTAATTGCCAGGCACCGGGGTAGTATTATACAAATTAGCTCATCTCTTCCTCACAACAACCTTCTCCATTTTACAAATGGGGAAACTGAGGCTAAGTGAGATTATCTGCCTCAGGTTACATTACACAGCTGGTTAGAGACAGAGCCAGGATCTGGCCCCAGTGTCCTTGAGTGATGCTGCCTTTGCCTAGGTCAGCCGGGGACGTCACTGGTGGTCATGTCTGTGTCTTTAGGAGTGAGCATGGCATAGATCTCCCCAGTCAGCCACTCCAGTGCCTTTTCGTGGGCTGGCCTCTCTTCTACCTTGGGCTCATTCTTCTGGATTGCTGTTTAAGCTGTAGTCCTGGTCCCTGGACCTTCCTTGTTTGTCCATCTGAAGAGACAAGGGTGAAGTTCTGGGTTCTCTTGTTCCTGACTATTGAGCGGAAATGCGCAGCAGTTTTATAACTTCTTGCAGGCCTCAGCCATGACAGCTGGATCTGGGAGGCACTCATGGATCTGCAGTGTCACAGCTCTCCAAGGGGGTTCTGTACAGCTGCTGGGGCTCTGGCCTTCATGTGTTGAACAGGCTGCGTGTCTATTCTGCAGGCCTCTCCCCAGTGTGTCCCCTATAAGCTCCCAGTCACGCCAAAGCACAAGTCCTGCCCAGCTGTTCCAGGCCACCCTACTATGCCACATTAAGAGGCAGCAGTGTTTGGTCCCTCGCCCCCAGCTCCAGACATGGGCTGGGCAGTCCCAGGCTTGGTTGGCAGCCCTCCCGTGTCGAATCCAGTGAAGTTGGGTGAGTTCTCTCACTTCTCTGACATGCTGTTTCCTTGACTATGAAATCCATGTTCATAATTGCATCCCGGAGTTGCTGTGAAACTGGAGGAGTCCTCCCACTCAAAGGAGTGAGAGTGACCATATCACCAAACCAGGCCTTGCAGCGGGTGTGGGTTTCAGCTGCGTCTTTTCATCCCCTAACAAGAGCTCAGTGCTACGGTTGAGTCTCTAGGTTTAGGGGCTATGATTGTTGGATAGGCATGGTTGTCTAGGCTTCTGGGGGGCTCTGAGCTTGAAACGAGAAGAGCAGGGAGGGTGATCAACTATCCTGGTTTGCCCAGGATGGAGGGCATTCCTGAGAAGACTTGGGTGATTTGGTTACCCCAGGGACAGGCTGACCTGGGGGCTCCAGCAAAAAGGAACAATTGACTTCTCCATCAGCCTGAGCAGCCAAGGGCCTGCCATACTGTTAGAGCCTGCAAAGGGTGTTTTAATTCTTTTCACTCACAGAATTATATGTGAATATAATTCATCCCAGAAGGCTGGATTACAGTCGTTTTTAACCAACACATTTATAAAATATAATTTTTTTTTTTTAGTATGTCTTAGGAAGGAAGAAGCCCACAAAGGCAAAAAATTGTTCAGAGCCATGAGATTCACTGTGCAGCTCTGGGAAAAATGGCTGCACCCTGGGGACCTTTGTCTGAGGATCAGAAGGAAGAGATGTCTGAGGAGCACAGGCCACCAGCCTCAGTGAGGCTGCTCCTGAGTTCTCATCTGTGGAAAGGAAGCAGTGCTACATCTATGGCTGTCTGTGGGCCTGGGCGTCCTAGAACTTTGATTGGGAGGTTGATGGCGGGCTGGCCGGCTGGGAGAATGGCAGCCTTGGAAATGGCAGCTTGCCCTCCCAGAGTGAGCTGGAGATTCTGGTGCTCAGATGTTCCTGCCCTGGCTGCGTGGGGGGTGGGGGCGGGGGTTTCTGTTTGGAGCCAGCAAGTTGATTGAATACAGCTGAGGCCAGGACCCAGCGCAGGCAGGCGGGGGAAGGGGGCTGCAGGCCACAGCTGGACCCCTGCCAACCCCTCCCCCAGCACATGTGGCTCCAAAGCCCAGAGAGGGGGAAACCCGCTGGGGAGAGGGGTGCGGCAGATGTCACTGTCCCTGCACCATGCTTCTTGTTTATCTTTTATTAATGGCAGGCGCTTAGGCAGGGGCAGTGCTGGGAGCAGCCCTCGCAAGCAGGCTGTGGTGGCGGCCTGCCTCAGAAGCTGTGGGGAAGAGGGAGAAGGCATGAATAATACAGGCTGCTTCTTGATGGAGCTTGTCGGGCCCTGCCGACTGAGAAGTACGCACCTGAGCAAGCACTTTGAATGCTTCTGGCTTCTGAATTTGGGAAGAAAGCTCTTGGGACGCGATGGGATGAGAGTGACTGAGCTGCCTGGTTTCAACAGCCCTGGGAAGGGCCGCAGAACAGGCGGGAGCCCCAGCCTATGAGTTTGCACCAGCTAGAACTGGGGGGCTCCTCCATGAAGAGTTGTGTGGTGTTTGAAGTCACACAGTCCCGCTCCTCATCCTATTGGGCCAAGAGCCTGGCGTCCAGAGCAGGGATGGTCACAGCAGGCTGGCGCCCTGCCTGCCTGCTCTTGTCTGGGTTTATCCACGTCCCCTCAGATTTTTTTCTTTATTTTGGGTGGAGGCAGGGCATTCAGGACAGAAAAAAAAACCTTCAGTCTGTTTTTTTTTTTTGTAGAGACAGAGTCTCACTGTATTGCCCTTGGTAGAGTGCCACAGCGTCACAGCTCACAGCAACCTCCAACTCCTGGGCTTAGGTGATTCCCGTGCCTCAGCCTCCCCAGTCGCAGGGACTACAGGCACCAGCAACATCACCTGGAGATTTTTGTTGCAGTTTGGCTGGAGCCGGGTTCAATCCCGCCACCCTCGGTATATGGGACCAGTGCCCTACGCACTGAGCCACAGGCGCCGCCCTTCAGTCTGTTTTTTATTGTTTATCCTATTCTTAGAAACTTTTGCAAAAGGACTGAGTAGGAAGAGGATAATAGGGAGAGAAGAGTTAGAGGAGAAAGAAGTCTCCTTGGCATCTTTGCTTTTTCTGCTAAAAATGGTGGCAGTTACTAAAAATAGCTAGTCTTGTGTCAAGAAGGCCACCAACATGGATGATCTGGGGACCTAGGACAGCACAGTATGGGCCTTGGGTTGCACCTCTGTGGGGAGGCCTAGATGTTCACAGGTAGAGACATTTCTTGGGAGAGAGGGAAGGAGAAGGGCTGGGGGCTGGGGTCTCATCTCTGGAGAGAGCTGAGCAGCACACCTGCCTTGTGTGGCAGCCACAGGTTTGCATTCTCAGTGACTTATTACTCTGGGTTGCTTTAGATTAAACGGGCGATGGATGAATAGATAAACAAATTGTAATATACATACAATAGAAAGGCCTTAAATGCCTTAAAAAGGAAGGGGATTCTGACATATGTCACAGCCTAGATGAACCTTGAGGATAGTATGTTGAGTGAAATAAGCCAGAAACAAAAGGATACATACTGTATGATTTCACTTTATGAAGCACCAAGGCTAGTCAGACTCATAGAGACAGAAAGAAGAGTGGTGGTTGCCAGGGGTAGGGAAGGGTATGTGGGGAGTTGGTGCTTAATTGGTATAGAGTTTCAGTTTGGGAAGGTGGAAAAGTTATGAAGATTTACAATAATGCAAGTGTAATTGAAGTCACTGAATCGTACACTTAAAAATGATTAAAGTGGTAAATTTTGTTATGTATATTTTATCATAGCTAAAAAAATTAAATTGGGGTTATCTTTTCTTCTTGACCCCACTATATAGAATGACTAATGTCCAGATGTTTTATGCCAGTGATGATAATGACAATGATGACAGTTGGATTCTTCTGTAGAGAAACTAACTCTCTGGGATGACCAGGGCAGACCCATGGGTTTGGGGCCCTAATGCCAAGCCTCCAGTACTCTGGCATTTGGGGATCCCCAGTGGAATAACTAAAGCCACCGTTGGACAAGCCACACTCACCTGTGCAGAACTGCCAGCCAGATTTCTAGTCTCCTTCTTTAAATGTGAGATGTGAGTGGATTCCTAAGGTTTGACTGACATCTTAGGAAAGGCTGCTATGTGAAAGAGCAATGTCAACACAGGTGACTAAGAGGGTGCAGTCCCCAAACTGCATTATTTAAAAGGAGATGAAAATCTAAGTAGACACATTGCCTTCTTACTGACATCCTCAGAAAGGCCTGAGAAAGCATCGCATCCATAAAACAAGAACAGGATGCTAAGAAGTAAGAATAGTCAGAGAATGACAAAAAACAAGAGCTTTAGATTAGAAATATGATAATTCAAATCAAAAGTTCATTAAAGTAATAGAAAATAAGATTTCATGGAAATCTCATGGAAAGAGGAATAAAAAGGCAAAGACAGGAACATTTGAAAGCTGAGAAAGATGGAATATGGAAGTAGGTGATGGAGCATTTGACTAATGGAAGTTCCAGAAACTGAAACAGAAAAAGATGGGAGAAAATTACATAAGACTAATGCAGGAAAATTACCTGGATCGGAAGGACAGAACTCCTCACATTGGAACTGTCTTCAGTGTGACCAGCACTTTAAAAGAATTAAACAAATAAAAACCCTATTTAGACTTGTGATTGTGAAATTTCAGATAACCAAGAACAAATTAACATTTCTGAAAATTTCTAGAGAAGGAAAAACAAACAAACAAACTGCTGAGGTCATCTACATAGGAAGGATTAAACTCTACCACCCTTTGGTCAGCAGCAGGAAGTGTGTTGAGTCATTGAATTTGCCCTGGGAAACTGTCAAAGACAGGTGTGAGGGTAGAATAACCCTGTTTTCAGTTACACACGCAAAGACTCAAAGCATTTACCTTCCACACATCTTAAGGATTTTCTTATGCTATGTAAGGGAATAAATGCTGAGAAGACCTGGGGTCCCAGCAGGGAGACTCCCCGGAAGGGAATGATGGCAAAGCCCACGCTGTGTAGTCAGTCCCTCCCTGCAGACAGTGACTCCAGGGGAGGGCTGGGAGCATCCATAGAAATGCTGCAGACCTGGTGCCATCACTGCTCGGAAAGCAGGAGCTGTCCTTATAGACCATTTTGTGTTGGTGGGGGAGGCCCAAGGGAATAAGTTATCCCCCCTATAAATAACTGATAAATCAGAAACACTAAGCTCATAGGATTAAAGAATCAAAACATGGCACTCTAATACATTCCTTATATAGATCAGATAGCTGCCAGAGGAATTAAAAGCAGGAAAAATTTTAGAAGTTAAAAGTAGTTGCCTCCAGGGCATAGGGAGGGAACTGTTGCTTTTCATTATAAGCCCCTCTGTGCTATTTGATTTTTTTAAAAATCATTTGCAGGATTACTAGATTTTTTTTTTTTTTAAGCCAAAAAGAGAATCATGAAACTTAAAATGAAACAGCTTGCAGGGGCCCCAGTTTGGGGAAAGCTTTTGTAGGGGGAAGCACAGGACAGGCCCCTAACCGTGCTGCTGGAGCTGCTGGCGTGGCCATCTGGAGGGATTCCATGAAGGCCTGGCTGGGCTGGGACTGGGCTGACCTCTCAAGCCAGGAGTTCCCAGTTTGGTGTTGCTCTGTTTGGGTTTACTTTTTTTAAAAAAGAGATATGCTGAAAGATAGCCCAGGGGCCCTGGCTGGAGTCAGAGCCAGTGGGACGTAGTGGCTCTGGCTCTTGTTATCTGAGAGGTTTATGCACCGGCTCCTCTAACATCCACCCCGTCCAAAAAGCCTTTGTTGGGGCTGCCATGTGCCTAGGGATTGCTGGGTCCTGGAATGACCTGCAGATGAGGTAGGCCTGGTTCCTGCCCTTGGGACTTGACTTTTAAGTATTGCTCAGAGCAGAGTAAGGGGCCCTACTGTGGAGGTCACTATGCAGTCCCAGAACACATAGTAAGGCAGCAAGTGCCAGCCAGCTGCTTCTGTGGAACTCCTGTACCCATGGGGAGAAATACGCACTCTTCAAGCAAACACACAGATGAAACAATTCCAGCTGGAGATGCCAGGGAGGAAATAGAATGAGCTCCAAGAAGGTAATTGGGAGCTGCTCCCCACTGGGTGTTGGGAGGCCTCTCCGAGGAGGTGGCATTTGAAAACTGAATACCTTGATGGAGGTTGCCTTGGAAGAGTGTTCATAGAGAATCTGACCGGGGCTGCCCGGTAGGAGGGCAGGCTGGTCCATGTTGGGGGTGACAGACATACAGTTACAGAGTGAGCTGAAATGGGAAAGGAAAGGCCAGGGTGAGACAAGGGACCTGGACTCCACCCCTGTAGGGAGGGAGACTCTGGCAGCTCTGGGGTTGGAGCTAGGGTCTTTTTGGACCCCAGATGGCATTCACCTGCATGCAGGACACCTGGTGGCAGATCCTGAGCTTGGAGTCCTGCAGAGAAGGGGAGAAGGGAGGACAGATTGGAGTGCATGGAGTCACCTCTGCCCTGCCCAGGTGCATGGAGAACATAGAGATGGATGGCGAGAGAGCTGCTTTCTGCGCAGTGGGGAGCCTTCTGGGTGCCCTTTGTGGGGCCAGCTTGGGCCTGGGCTCGGGTAGGGCCACTTCAGGCCAGATGAGGTGCTGGGACATGCAGAACTCCTGCTTACCCCGCATCTGGGCAGACGTTATCCCACAGCATCCAGGTGTTCCCCCAGCCCTCAGCCCCAGATGACGTGTCATGTCGATGCCAGTGAATTCAAGGCAGGACTAAGGGACGAGTGTGTTTCTGAGCAATGGCATTCACAGTCAGTGCCAGCATTCCAGAGGCAGGGTGGCCTGTAAACATGGACAGAGGAGGTAGCTGTTTAAACGGTTTGTTTGAGGAAGGCTTCTCTGCCCACAGACACCTCTCTGGCCTCCCCATTCCACTTGGGGCTGAAGCCTAGAATTCTACCATTGTCGGTTCATTCCTTTGGCTTGAAATACAAAAGTCCCAGTGAGGAGGTGACCCTGGAACAATTACTGATATTAGGCATCCATAGGTCATCAGGCCTTGACCATACAGCAGAATGGCCCACCAGTACTGAGTGCTGCCTGCTGTGCTGCTGCCAGGGTGCAGAAGAGGGTCAGGTGCTGTGCACCCTGCTCTCCCGGGTGACATAGACACAGAAGGGATAATGAGGTGTGATGTATGTCATACGAGTGGCCAGAAGCAGAGCAGCACAGAGAACATGCATGCATATTTTTGGGCAAATTGCAAATCACAGATCCCCTACCCTGGCCGTCATGTGATCACTCAAGATTGGGTAGCTGACACCTTCTTTGCAAGGTGGTTAAAGAGCCAGTGCCTTGCTGGCCCTCAGAGGGTGTGCAGTAAAGGCTTTCCAGAGGGGAAGTCTAGGTTCAGCTAAGGCTTAAAAGATGGCCAGGAGACCTAAGGGACAGACAAGGCACAGGTGGTCCAGGCCAAGGAGTAGGCCAGCACAGAGGTGTGAAACACGGGCTGCCAAGAGCAATTGGATCCAGGGCAGAAGCTGGAGATTTGAGTTCAGAGAATGACAGTCCATCTGGCCAATAGGGACTGTGGCCTGGGGAGAGACAGGTCACACAGGAGAAACTTTGTGATGGCTGTTGTTCCGCTGTTGGGTCTGGATAGAAAATTCCCCTGTGGCTCCAGGGACCTGCCTTGAGAAGGGCTCTGGCCTGGCTGGCGGGAGCCTTGCGCCTGCCTGTCTACAAAGGCTGGGTTGAAACTGCAGTGCTGTGCTTCATGGCTGTTTGGATGATTTGGTTTTTCTAAATCACTAGGCCATTGTCTATTAAGGGAAATAGAAGAGAGGAGAGCCCCTAAGGTGGCATTGTCATCATTTCCTTCCTTTTCCAATAAAGGTCTCCCTCCTGCTTTGTTTGGTATCAGGAGGAAGATGCACGTGTTTTCTGCAGGGCGTGTGTTGACCTCTCTCCTCACAGGGGCTGGGTCACTTCCTGGGTCACTGGCTTTGAGTCTCACCTCCCAGCAGGTGTGAGGGATGCTCTCCAGGTGGCCTGGTTATAGGCACGGCTGGCTCAGGTGGAGGCTGCATTGGCATGTGGTGTTCATGGGGATGTGAGGCCTAGGTAGGTGGGAAGGACACGCAGGCTCTTCCTATCTCTAGTGGCTTGTGGTTCTCCCTGAGCCCACTTTTGTCTCCTCTTTTATTCGACCAACATTTATTAATTGCCTGTTGTGTATCAGGGGCTAAGTAGGGGAATCATATGGATCCCAGCCCTCAGACTGCTCTGAGTAGGAGAAACCAGCCAGGTATGTAGGGAGTTACATTGTAGAGGTGTAAGAGAAAAGACAGCCAAGATGGCAGCCCAGGGCACAGAGCCTGGAGTCTAGGAGGGCTTCCTGGAGGCAGGGACAGGTTTATGGATGGAGGTGATTCTCAGAGGATGAGAAGGAGTTTGCCACAGGGTCCTAGTACTCCAGGCCAAGAGGACAGCAGGTATGAAGGCTGAAATGTGGGTGGGTGACCCTGCCAGGCTTGTGAATCTCCTCCTCCTGTGACCCCACATGGGTCCTGCTTTTAGAAGGGCCTGCTTGCCAGGCCACTGCACACAGCCTTCTCTTCCCTGAGGCCCAACAGGATGTGTCATATTGGCCACCCAGTCCTCTTCAAAAGTGGTTCCAAGGAGTGCTGTTCTCAGCCAGGACCATCTGCTGAGTGTATGAGTTGTCTGATTCCCAACAGGCTGTGACAATCAGATGAAATCGGGGTCCTGAAAGGACTTTGGAATCCTGAGGGGATCCAGCTGCAAAGGGCTCATTTTAACCGTCACCCATTAAGCTTGGTCTCTATTAGGTGTGGTCTGAGTTTTTCCATTTTCAATGCCTGGGACACATCTGAAGAGAAGAAGCCAGACAGAAGATCTAGCAGCCAGAAGTGACTTTCTAAGTGCCTGTTGTTTGCTTAGCATGGGAATCCTCAGACGTGAGTGCATCAGAATCACCCTGAAGCTTGCTAAACATGGGTTTCTGGGCTCCATTCTGAGTTTCTGGTTTGGGGCTTGCAAGTTTTTATTTCTAAGAAGTCCCACATGCTTCTGGTGCTGTTGTCCCAGACCACACTTGAAGAACCCCTGGCTCAGTTCAGTGCTGGGCACTGCGGTCAGTTCAGGACCAGCTCGGGGCAGGCCCCCTGCGTGGGTGTGGGGAGCTCTGCTTACCATCCACACAGAGCAGGGCCCCTTTGAGGCTGTCTCAGAATGACCCTAATTCCCTCATATAATCTGAGAGGAGGTTTAGTCATGCCAGAATCATAAAAAGCACAGCAAGTGAGCAGAGGAAAACACAGACCCCACCAGAATGCAAACTCACAGAGATGAACAGTTCACAGGCGATCGGAGAAGATGCTGCGGCAAAGCATTTGTGCAGCCAGCGCCCTGGTAATTAAACAGTCCCTGGGAGCTCCCCGAGGGGTTCCCGGCCCCACTGACCCTGGAAGTGGCTTTTAGCCTGATGTATTGTGGTTGTTGTCATGCTCGGAACTGTCTTCAGAGCCTGTGGCTGAGCAACGTCGGGTGGCTTCATAGACACGCTTTGCTTTTTACCACGGTCTGCGCAGCGGGTGGTCCATCAGCACATGTGTCTCCAGGGCTCAGCATAGTTACAGAGTGGGGGAAGCTGGGGCATGCGTTTCCCATGTCTGGGGATGTTCATGAGGTTGAAAACTGGTCCCCAAAGTAGGGTTCTTCCAGAGAAGGTGTGGAGTCTGCCAGGGGTAGAGATGATACAACTGCTGTTGCGAGCGCATGTTTCTTAGGGTGCCAGGTGCTGCTCGGTTTTCTGTGGACCAGCTTATTTCCTTCCCCCAGCAGCCCTGAGAAACAGTCCCATGATCTGACAGTTGAGGAAATGGACATCAGAGAGGTGATGTGACTGGCCCTGTGTCTCACAGCTAGTGTGTGGTGGCACCAGCCTTCCAACCATGGCTGTCTGACCCCAGGCATCCACTCTGAGCCTCTGCACAGGGCCCGCTCCACTCATTAAGGCACACTTGGGGTTCTGTCTGTTCATTAAGGAAAGTCAGTTATTTAAAATACCAGTAAGCACTGTGTGTGCAATGCCTCCTCGGGGCCTCACCTCAGGCCCTCTTCATAATAGCTAGGTCGTTGTGCTTGTCCCCAGTTTTCGAAGAAGGACATTGAGACCCGGAGAGGTGGGTTGCGTGAGCAGGGCTGTGTGATTGGAACTCAGCCCTGGGCTGCTGACTCCAGAGCCCGAGCTCTCCCTGCCTGCTTTTCTGATGCCTTTCCCTCTTTCCCCTTCCTGCTCTCTGCTTACTGGGATCCTCTCCTGATGCCTCTGCACTGGAAGGTTAGAGGACAATGGGGCACCTGCCTCAAGCATCTCACGTAGATTCTCGTGCTTGCAGGCTTTGGTGGCCACCTCTGGAATCAGAGCTGCAGTTGCCACTAACCTACCTCACCACCCATTGTTGCACCTTCCATGTCCCTCCTGCTGGGGTCCAGGTTGGGATTTAGGCCACATATTTATAACAGATTTGGATTCACTGCCCAGGCCAGGAGAGATTTGGACAGGGTTTTTGCAGTTAAGGGATCTGCCCACCACCCTAGATTGCTAATGTCTGTAGGTTCTGCAGTGGCCGGGCCTGGCTTTGGCCTGGGACCAGTTACTGTACAAGAGAACTGGCCCAGCAGTCCTCAGGTATCACAGAGCACCTGGAACCTCTAGGACCCTTGAGCTCCAAGGACTGCAGTCCTGGGCCCTACATCATTATACCTGCCTGACACCTACCCTCCTGCCGATCTGCAGACCAGTTTTCCTGGGCTGCTCCTGTTGGCTGTCCCAGTACATTCCTTAGGGGCGTCTGAAGAAGCCTAGTGCGGCTGGAATGGAGATAAAATCCAGGCGGCTAGGCCTCTGATGGGTAACTTGGGCTCTTGGCGTGCCTGGCTCATTTTCAGGTCTGGAGGAATGGGCCCTCTCTGGGGTGAACTGGGCCCAGAGGCCCTTTGATTTATATCGAAGTGGGAGCTGCCTGGGCAGGCAGAGATAATAGAGGTGTGGGCTAGGGGCTTGTGGAAGAGGGGTGGAGGGAGAGCCAGGAAGCAAAGCTCATCCTTCTACGCTTTTTGTCTGTGCTTGTCTGAAGACTAGGGGAAGGCATAGTGATGCCCCGTAAGATGTGCAGGGCAGTGGCTCTTATTCTTTGAAGCTACCTGTAGACCTGAAGATCAAGATCTGAGCTAAAATAGCCAGGGGGAAAGAGAGGAGCAAAGTGGGTGTGAGGGGTAGAGACAGATAAGAAGGGGAAATACCCTGACTTAGGAGCTTCCACTCACCCACTCCTCCATTCACCTGCCTACCCACCTCACCAGTGCATCTTTTACCGATCACCTGCTATATCCTAGCCATGTCCATCCAGGTCCCACCCACTTCAATGTAGCCCCCAGTGAATCAAATCACCCCCAACCACTTTCTGATCTCTTTTTGCACTCAAAGCCTGATGAAGACCCTTGGCCTTTTTCTTAGGATTTTGCTTGTTTCTCCTTGTGACTCCTTGTATACTCAAAGCTTGTAAGCTCCTTTACTCAGAGTCATGTTGCCTCTAATTCCCTTGCCCTTCTCTTAGAGCTCAGAGTCACTCAGAGCACCTCTCTCGTGAGTTGATGGAAAGGTTACTGGAAGGCTTTAATTCCCTTCGATTGGGGTCGCCTGGCATCTGTCTAGGATGGTTGAAGCAGGAAGGGAGCTCACATTTGGTGAGCACCTGCTTAGAAATGGTGGTAGGGATAAGGAAGGAATGACAGAGATTAGGGGTAGAAAGAGAGCCGATATTTGAGGGCCTTCAAGAGCAGGACTTATTGCTGGGGCTGATGCCATCTGTATGACTTTGGATAAGTCACTTACCTCTCTGAGTCTCAGCTTTCTTGTTTGTCTAGGAACAAGATATAAACAAACAATTAAATGCACATGGTACTTGTGGTACTTGGGATGTGGTTACTGGGTGATGTCTCTCTCTGCTCCATGTCCATAGGTTTGAAGACTGGTCCGGGCACCTTACTGAGCTGGAATGGACAATGCCAGACCAAGCTGGTAAACAGCAATGGGCAGCCTCTGAGGTTTTGGCCACTGCCTTCTCCTGGATTCACTCTTGTCCTGTCTCATCCTGTCTTCCCTCATGCTACCGTCCAGGGCTGGATGGGGGAGGAGATGAGGGGCTGAGCTACGGCTGGGCAGGATGGCTGGATTCAGCATAGCTGAGGATGCTCTGGCTCAGGCTCTGTGTTCCATCTGACTGGGGGTAGGTGGTTGTCCTTACTGAAAAAAAGTGACAGGTGAGGGGTAGGAGGCTGGGCGCTAGGGAAGGCCTGCAGTGCTGGAGCCACAGGCATTTAATCAACTGAATTCCCACTGTCTTCTCGAGGACTCCATTTATTACCTATTAAATAATTATCTCATTTGGAAAGTGTTTCTTAATGTAGGGCAGACTCCATCCCCGGGGCCATGGGTTTTGCAACGAGTTGTCTCCTGCGCACGTGTTCCAGGCTCAGGCAGGACTGGAGCGTGTCCTGCCCTGGCTGAGCTGCCACCTGAGCCAGGCTTCTGGGAGCCGGGCGCCGCCTCCTTGCGCTGAGAAGTCCTGGCTAATAGCTTCATTAGAAGGATTTTCTTAAGCAATCATTTAAAGGAGGTTGCCCGGGGCTGGGCTTCTCGGGTTACTTGCTGTTTTCTGGAATTCTGCCCCAGGATCCCCCAAACATCTGAGAATTTCAGAAGTGGGAGGGGTCTTTGTCATTTCCATTGGTTGAGTCCACTCAACATTGAGTTGGTTGCAAAAGCAGCCACCCAGGCCTCCTCCCTGCAAGTCCAGAGCTCTTTCTGCCTCAACCCTCCTTTGTCTTGAGATGTCACTGTCACCTAAACGTGGCCCCTTCCCCTCTGGAAGGAAAGGGCTGTTAACTGAAGCAAGAGCAGGGCAGCTGTGCTGCACAGCAGCTCTAGAGATTATTCTCCTTTTTTGCTATTAAAGTCTCACAGACTTTCTAGAACGTGTGCAAAGAGTATTAAAATCCATACAGAAATGCAGGCCTCGGTTTGGCGCCTGTGGCTCAACGGGCTAAGGCATCAGCCACGTACATCTAAGCTGGTAGGTTCGAATCCAGCCCGGGCCCGCCAAACAACAATGACGGCTGCAACCAAAAAATGGCCGGGCGTTGTGGTGGGCGCCTGTAGTCCCAGCTACTTGGGAGGCAGAGGCAAGAGCCTCGCTTGAGCCCAGGAATTGGAGGTTGCTGTGTGTGAGCTGTGATGCCACGGCACTCTATCCAGGGTGACAGCTTGAGGCTCTGTCTCCAAAAAGAAAAGAAATGCAGGCTTCATCCACCCTGTTGACTTCCCGGAGGCCATTGTGGGTGACCTGGAAGGTGTGTGCCATTCTCCTGGCTACAGTGTGGAGGGTGGATGGATGGGGACCAAGGAGAATGCATTGCACAGTATTATTAAAGTCCTCTAGGCAGGACGCAGTGGCCCTGGGTAAGGGCAGTGGGGGTGTCCAAATTAATCTCCCAATTTTTAGGTGAGGAGGTC
>CAUYON010119787.1:0-10480 GCA_963573935.1 Arctocebus calabarensis
TCTTGTAGTTGTTTTTTTTTTTTTTGAGACAGAGCCTTAATCTGTCACCCTGGATAGAGGGCTGTGGCATCACAGCTCACAGCAACCTCCAATTCCTGGGCTCAAGTGAGTCTCTTGCCTCTGCCTCCCAAGTAGCTGGGACTACAGGCGCCCACCACAATGCCTGGCCATTTTTTTTTTTTTTTGGTTGCAGCCGTTATTGTTGTTTGGTGGGCCTGGGCTGGATTCGAACCCGCCAGCTTAGGTGTACGTGGCTGGCGCCTTAGCCCATTGAGCCACAGGTGCAGAGCCTGTAGTTGTTTTTTTTTTTTTTTTAGTAGCTAGACGTTATGTACTTGGTAAAAGTAACTGCTGTAAATATGTCTTTTGTAATGTAGTGTGAAATATGGGGAGAGGAGAAAGTGTTCTATGGTCCTCTGAGTGTCAGTCTTTTAGTGATCATTTATCTCTGGAAGTGAACTTTTATAAGTTCTTCTTAGTCTCCATCCCCCCCTTAATATGACAGGTGGCTGGAGTAATCTGAAATTAGGTATTTCCTTTTCTACAGCGGAAGAGAGAGGGTGATTAGTAAACTCTCACCTGAGTTGCTTGAATTTTTTACAGTGAGGATATACTTATATACTATTCTTTGTAATAAAAATAACCCAATTACAGCACAAGAATATGGGGAAAGGGAGAAGGAAGGGGAAGGGAGAGGATGGGTGGAGGGAAAGTAATTGGTGGGTCCACACCTACAGTGCATCTTAGAAGGGTACAGGTGAAACTTACTAAATGTTGAATATAAATGTCTGAACACAATAACTAAGAAAATGCCATGAAGGCTATGTTAACCAGTTCGCTGAAAATATTTCAAATTGTATATAAAACCAGCACATTGTACCCCATGTTTGCATTAATGTACACAGCTATGAATTAATTTAAAAAGCCAATAAATTTAATTAAAACATTAAATTTAATTAAGGAAAAAACTCCTGTCAAAACAATGAAATCAAGCCGCTTTAAGGGGAGGAAAATTTGGGGAAATTTTATGTTGCAAGTGCTATGTCTTGGAGGGCAATCTCAGGAATATGAACTTCATTGTAAGACAGTCTACTTTGGGGATACTCAACAAGGCTGGGAACTGTGTGTTGAAGTCTGAGAGTCCTTGGGACGTATGTTCAAAGTGTTTCAGTATCCTATTTTGAAGAGCACCAAGAATGATCTAGATTTAAGAGAATGGGGAGAATAGAGTGCATGTTAAGAAGAGGAAAGCAAAGAAGGAAAGGCAGTATGCATGAGATCAAATGTGGCAGAAAAATGAGATCTCCTCTCTCTCCCCAAATGTATTTGATCTGTAGCATTTCTCTAGACAGAGAGAGACTTGTGTGTGTGAGAGTGCATAAAATAAGGCTGAACATGGATTACATCTGTTCAGAGTTCTAGTTGCAAGAACCAAATCCTACTCTAGTTATTTAAAGCAATAAAGACATTTGTTAATTGATATTAGGTGGCTCATAGTATCATTGAGAGGGCTGAAGAAACAAGCTTAAGGCTAAGATGCCAGGAATAATACCCCAAACCATACCATAAAACAGACTGACAAGGAGAAATTGCAGATTCTGCTACTGCCAAACATTAGCTGCCAGGGGCTCAACTTGACTGTAACTGCTACTACCATCAGTACCAATGCCATGCTTGTGCTGCTGCTACTCCTGAAAGTTGGATGCTTCTGCCAGCACTTGTGCCAGAAAAAAAAATGAGAGTTCTTTGCAGAGCCAGTTTTTCATGTTGCTCACTTGCAAAATAACATCTCATAAGTGCCCATTTAGCGGATCCTAGGTTATGTGCCTGCTTTCTAGCAGCAAGGGAGGCTAGAAATTTGAGCTCTGACTTCTACAGTTAAAAGAGTACTCTGAATTATATGGGTTTCTTTCTAAATTAGGAAATTGAGAAGATGATGAAAAATCAATGATCACCTTTGCAAATAGATTTGGGTCAGATTTTGAGGTTTTTGGCCAGGGCTGGGTTTGAACCCGCCACCTCCAGCATATGGGGCCAGCGCCCTACTCCTTTGAGCCACAGGCGCCAGCCTGGGTCAGATTTTGAAAAGCTTTGTATACCTATGTAAAAAAGTTATACTATATCTATGTAGGCAATGAGGAATAGCCAAAGGTTTTTATTTCTTTTTTGATTTCAGATTAATATATGATTAGGTTACATTGTTTGCACTGGTTAGGTAAAGTCTGTGTTGTAACTGACTTCTTTACACAGGAGGTATGCCATATACCCCATACACTGGGAGTTTATGAACCCCCTTCCTCCTACTTCCCATCCACTTCATGAATTTAATTGTGTTTTTCTCTCATGTGGACTTGTAGTTGTTCATCTAGTCGTTTCAAATTAGTATTGAGTACATGGGATGCTTTTTTTTTTTCATTCTTGGGATGCTTTATTAAGGAGAATGTTTTCCGTATCTGTGCAGGCAAATAAAAAAATATAGTCTCCATCTTTTTATGGCTGAATAGTATTCCATAGCATACATATACCACAGTTCATTAATCCATTCATGGACCGATGGGCACTTGAGGTGTTTCCACATCTTTGCAATTGTGAATGGAGTTGCTATAAATATTTGAGTGCAAACATTCTTATAATAAAATGATTTTTTTTTCTTCTGGGAAGATATCTAGTAATGGGATTGTGGGATCAAATGGAAGATCTACATTTAGCTCTTTGAAGATTTTCCATACACCTTTCCAAAGCTACAATAGTTTGTAAACCTACTAATAGTTTATAAGTGTTTATCCTGTCTTTCCATACACATGCCAGTATCTGCAGCTTTGGAACTTTGTGATGTGGGCTATTCTCACTGGGTTAGGTGGTATCACAATGTGGTTTTGATTTGCATTTCTCTAATTACTAGGGATGATGATAATTTTTCCGTGTTTTTTTTTTCCATTCTTCTGTCTTCTTGGGAGAAGGTTCTGTTCATATCTCTTGCCTAGTGTTTAATTGGGTTGTTTGTTCTTTTCTTGTTGATTTGATTGAGTTCTTTGTAGATTCTGGTTATTATCCCTTTGTCAGATTCATGATATGTGAATATCTTCTCTCATACTTAGGGTTGTCTATTAGCTTTTTTTGTTGTGTCCTTAGTTGTGCAGAAGCTTTTAGGTGAGACCAGTTCCCATTTATTTATTTTTGGTTTTGCTGCAATTGCCAATAAGTATTCTTCATAAAACCTTTCCCCAAGCTGATATGGTAAAGGAGTTTTCCCCAAACTTTCTTCCAGACTTTTATTTCTTTGTTATTATATTTAAATCTTGTGTCCAGCATAAGTTAATTCTTGTATCAGTGGTAAGGGTTGAGGGTCCAATTTCAGTGTTTTACGTGTGGCTAACCAGTCCTCCCAGAATCATTTATTAAATAGGAATTCTTTTCCCCAGTGTATGCTTTGTGTGTGTGTGTGTGTGTGTGTGTGTGTGTGTGTGTAGAAATAGAGTCTCATTTTATCACCCTCAGTAGAGTGCTGTGGCGTCACCGCTCACAGCAACCTCCAACTCCTAGGCTTAGGCGATTCTGTTGCCTCAGCCTCCCGAGTAGCTGGGACTACAGGCGCCTGCCACAGTGCCTGGCTATTTTGTTGTTGTTGCAGTTTAGCCAACCTGAGTTTGAACCCGCCACCATTGGTATATGGGGCCAGCACCCTACTCACTGAGCCACAGGCGCCACTTGCTTTTGTTTCATTTATTGGTTTATTGAAGACCAAATGGTGATACGTGGCTGGTTTTAACCAGTACCACACTGTTTTGATTTCTTTCTTTCTTTCTCTCTTTCTTTCTTTCTTTCTTTCTTTCTTTCTTTCTTTCTTTCTTTCTTTCTTTCTTTCTTTCTTTTTCTTTTTGTAGAGACAAAGTCTCATTTTATTGCCCTTGGTAGAGTGCCATGGCATCACACAGCTCACAGCAACCTCCAACATCTGGGCTTAGGTGATTCTCTTGCCTGAGCCTCCTGAGTAGCTGGGACCACAGGCGCCTGCCACAATGCCCGGCTATTTTTTTGTTGCAGTTCGGCCAGGGCTGGGTTTGAACCCACCACTCTCAGTATATGGAGCTGGCGCCTCCCTGCTTTTATTTCTTGTAATTCCATTGGCTATTTGTTTTTTCTTCTTTTTTTTTTCTGGTTCCATAGAAAACAACAAACTATTTTTTCCAGTTCTTTAAAGTATGAAGTTAGTGTTTTAATGAGGATTGCCTTAAATCTGTAGATCACTTGGTTAGTATAGATATTTTAGCATGTTGATTCTTCTCAGCCATGAGCATGGTATATTCTTCAAAGGTTTTAAAATAAGGGAATTATTGTTATTTTAGCTGCTTTTAAGGCATCCGTAAAGTTTAGTGAAACTGGAAGTAACAAGAATGGTGGACAATTTGCAATGGTACAGATAGAAGAATTTGAAATTTTTTTTTTGCAGTTTTTGGCTGGGGCCTACTCCTTTGAGCCACAGGAGCTCCAAGAATATGAAATTCTTGACCAAGCCAGTAGGAGTGGATAGGAAGGGACATGATCTAAGATACTTCAAAGATAGAATGTGATAGGGTAAGACAATGAGGAATTTATGAGGTCTTTTTTTTTAATCTTAAGTAACTCCATAATATTAACTATTCTTTTTTTTTAATTTGTTTTGTTTCAGTTTATTAAAATACAAGTACTTCTTTCCAAAAATAAAGTTGTTCATTATAGGTCATGTTTTTTTCATTTGCCAAATATTTGCACTTTGTATTTAAAGGGATTTTCAGCTAAGAATTTCAGAATGCTTTTAATCTTCATTAGCCCTCTTCGTATCCTACTCAGTGTCTGGGAAAATAAACTATCATTCAGTCATCTATCCATACATCCATTTGTCATTTTAACATTTTTCAGTACATTCTATGGACCAGGTATGAGTTTCAAATCTCTAAAGACAGATTATTTTATATATATATATATATATATATAAAATATTATATTATTATACTAGATAATTATAAAAAAAAGCACAAGTATTTATTAACATAAGTACCTTATACTGGTTCGGCACCCGCAGCACAGTGGTTAAAGGCGCCAGCCACGTACACCCAGGCTGGTGTGTTTGAACCCAGCCCTGACCACCTAAAACAACAAAGACATTTGCAACAAAACAGTAGCTGGATCCTGTGTAAGGAGCCTTTAGTCCCAGCTACTTGGGAGCCTGAGGCAAGAGAATCACTTAAGCCTAAGAGTTGGAGGTTGCAGTGAGCTGTGATGCCACGACACTCTACTGAGGGCCACATAGTGAGACTCTGTCTCAAAATAAATAAATAATAAACTAGTATAAATGACATAATTATAGTACAAAAATTTTTAATGAAAAGTCAAAGAGAAAAATATTGTAAGAGATGTTCAAATATAATACTTGGGTTTTCAAAAGATTGAAAATTATTTTTATTTTAGGCATTGGGAATATAAAGAAAAGCTTTGTAGACTGACATGTGAACTTACAGGATAGTTTGGATTTGTAGATACAGAAATGTGGGGTAACAGGAAGGGAACAGCATGAGCAACATGATATATTTGAACAAAGAACAAGAGGTCAGTTTTGGCTGTGGTTCAAGAAGTGCAGATATGAAATTAAAGAGGTACATTGGAACCATGCTTTAAAGGATCCTGGATGTCAGGTTGAGGGGTCTTAATTTCATCCAGTGGACAATGGAAAACCACTAAAGGATCTGGGATCAGGAGTGACACAATCAGATTTGTGTTCTAAGATTGTGAAAATGACAACTGTGAGGAGAGTGGTCTCAGGATTCAGAAACAAGGAGATTAGATAACAAAGTATTGTAGCAGTCCAGGAGAGCAATAATGAATAGTAAAGAGGTAGTGGAGGGCGGCACCTGAGGCTCAGTGGGTAGGGCACCAACCCCATATACTGAGGGTGGCGGGTTCAAACCCGGCCCTGGCCAAACTGCAAGAAAAAAATAGCCTGGTGTTGTGGCAGGTGCCTGTAGTCCCAGGTACTTGGGAGGCTGAGGCAAGAGAATTGCCTAAGCCCAGGAGTTGGAGGTTGCTGTGAGCTGTGTGATGCCATGGCACTCTACCGACGGTGATAAAGTGAGTGTCTCTACAAAAAACAAACAAACAACAACAAAAAAAAACAGGTAGTGGAGAGGAAGAAATGGATCTCAGGATTATTGTAGAGTAGAACAGTCAAGTTTTTAGCCTGGATGAATGAGAACCTTGCTATTTACCCGTTAGACCAGTAGTTCTCAATCTTCCTAATGCCACAATGTATTTTCATTGTTAAAAAAGGGTCGCGACCCATAGGTTGAGAACTGCTGCTTTAGACTAATTAGATAACCTCGAAAAGGAAAAAAAAAGTGTTTAGTGATTGTTACATAGAAAAAGACAAAGAGGCCATTTGTGGTGCTCATGCCTATAATTCTAGCACTCTGAGAGGCCAAGGTGGGTGGATTGCCTGAGCTCGTAGGTTTGAGACCAGCCTGAACCAGAGCAAGACCCCGTCTGTAAAAATAGCTGGACTTTGTGGCAGGCACTTGTAGTCCCAGCTATTCGAGAGGCTGAGGCAACAGAATCACTTAAGCCCAAGATTTTGACGTTGCTGTGAGCTGTGCCGCAAGAGCACTCTACAGAAGGAGACAAAGTGAGACTCTGTTTCAGAAAGAAAGAAAGAGAGAGAGAGAGAGAGAGAGAGAAAGACAAAGAGTTTAAATCATTATTTTGATAACTTGAATGGGAAATTCAAATGGAATGGAAATTTCATACTTCTCATTAAGAAAAAGGAAAGTTTTCATACTTAAATCAAAGAGTTCCATCATCCAAATTGCTCAACAATTCCTTTTTGTCATAATTATGTAGACAGAAGTGTGTGAATTGCTATTATAGGGTTTTAGATTAATAGGAAGGAGGAAAAATAGTTGGTTCTGTTCTGTTCTTTGTGAGCAGTGAATGTTCACCAGCCCACATCTGCCTGGGTGAATCAACACCCTGCCCCCAAATGAAAACAAAAACAAAAAGCAACAGAAACACTCTCAGACCTGAGGAGGGCCAACTACATAATTTTCAATGAACCCATTGAAAAACAAAAAATGTAGAGCTCTCTGTTTTAAAAAAACACCATTAGCTGTAGTAAAATATAAATCATTTCCCCTTTCTTCTGCAGCCTGCCTTTCATCCCCTCTACTGGTAATAGTGCTTTCGATTCCCTATTTAATGATATTAAGCAGCAAAATAATAAAAATTTAAATTATTAGCATGCACTGTATTATTCATTTGTACACCGTGCAATAGCAGTTTCAAAAGCAAATATCAGGTCATCAAACTCATATGTAGAATCACTGAAATGACACAGTTCATATTTCACCGCCCATACATTCACATCACTGTTATTCTTACCAGAACAGTAGAAACACTGCAGAAAACTAACTCAACTGTTTTTCCTTCACTGATTTTTACACTGATATTCTCCCAACACTATCTATCTCAACACTATGGAAAGACTGAGAGGAAAAGGAATGATGGTTTGTTCTACCTTTTCCTTGTCTAATATTCATTGCTTTCAGCTTAAGTAGTTGGGTGATATGGGGAAGTAACATCAGTAAGAAAGAATATGATAGGGGTACTTGATAAATCGTGTTTTTAAAAAATGCTATTGCTGCCTTATTTCTGTGTTAGAACCATGCTCTCATAGGAATAGAAAGTGTGGCCTTGGAGGAGGGGGGGCCAGATGGCTCACTAGAGGCAGCTTTTGCCAGAAGCTCCTATCCAGAAGAAGAAAAATAAAATAGAAACAAACTTGGAGAAGTTGAAATTAGGGGGTAGATCACAAGGAGAAGAAAAATCAAGGTACTCAGCAACCCCACTGAGACAAACTGCAGGGACAATGATGAGAAAGAGGAAGTAAGAGAATAGAAGACAGCTATAGCGTCTAGAGGAGGTGGGAGAATAGAAGGGTAAGGGAAATCCTTCCCCACCCAGGGCCCCCCCAAGCAGAGGATCACAAGATCTCTCACCCCACAGGAGAGTGCCACAAGGGAAGAAAGACCTAGTTTTCCTGTACCTACGAATATCCTCCTCTTGGGTTCCCCTCTTGCATGCCAGAATAGTGAGCAATTTTGGCTCCAGTGCCTTGCTGTCTTGCAGGCAAAACCCATCCCCCATCTTTCTTCAGTTGCCCCACAGACTGCCCCCCCCCTGTTTCCCTGTTTCCCACCCCACCTCCTGCTGAGGGAGGAAATGGCTCAACTACACTAACTTGTGAGGTAAGGTCTTACCTGAGTCTCCCTTCTGCTGGGGGGAACTTTCCCAACCCTCTGGAGTGGCACAATCCGACATCTGGGCCCAGCAGGGCCTCTCAGTCATTTGGACCCAAATCACCTTCCTGCTGACTGGAGAGGGGTGGGTCTAGCCTTAGGTGAACCAGCTCTGGGAAATTCCCAGGAGGCAGATGTTAAGCCATAGATCTTCCATTCCCAACTATAGGTGACAGCCATGGCATTTCAAATTTGCTGTGGCCCAGACTTCACTGAAGACCACGGCTTTTTGAATTTGTTTGCCCTCAAGACTGGCACTGTAGCTGGAATAGTTGGGCACACCCCAGATTCCCCTTCACTTACCCCAGATGAAAACTGTGGCATTTGGAATCTGTTGCAGCCTGGACTCTGGCAAAAATGCAGCTCTGTTAATTTGTCTGAGAGTGGAGCTGATACTTGGGCTGGAACAGTTCAAGCCACCCGTGCTCTGGGTGTGTCACCTGAGGTTCCTGCCCACAGCACCACCCCACAACACCTGGAGACAGCAAGATCAGTTCTCAGAGACCATCTTCACATAGACCATCATAATGAAGCACCACCAAGGTAAGGACACCCAGAAATGAGAGGGCAAAGCCTAGCTTCTACAATGGTGCATGAGAAAACTAATCAATAGACTCCACAAAATAAGATGAACATAACACCACCATATTTATCAATTCTCTCAAGAAATGAGTATTGAGGGGCGGCGCCTGTGGCTCAAAGGAGTAGGGCGCTGGCCCCATATGTCGTTCAAATCCAGGTTCAAACCCAGCCTTGGCGAAAACTACAAAAGAAAGGAAAGGGAAGGGAAGGGAGAAAGAAATGTGAAGGAAAGGAAAGGAAAAGAAAGGAAAGGAAAAGAAAGGAAAGGAAAGGAAAGGAAAGGAAAGGAAAGGAAAGGAAAGGAAAGGAAAGGAAAGGAAAGGAAAGGAAAGGAAAGGAAGAAAGAAATGTGAATTGAACTCCCCACTGAAGAGGTTCAGGCTGACTGGATTAAAAAAAAAAAAAAAGGCTCGGTGCCTGTAGCACAGTAGTTACGGTGCCAGCCACATATACCGAGGCTGGCAGATTCCAACCCGGCTCCAGGTCAACTAAACAACTGCAACCAAAAAATAGCCAGTCGTTGTGGCAGGCACCTGTAGTCCCAGCTACTTGGAAGACTGAGCCTTGAGAATCGCTTAAGCCCAAGAGTTGGAGGTTGCTGTGATGCCACGGCACTCTACCAAGGGTGACATAGTGAGACTCTGTCTCAAAAATCAATAAATAAATAAGTAAAATAAATAAATAATAATAATAATAAAAGGCAGGGTAGCACCTGTGGACCAGTGAATAGGGCACCAGCCCCATATGCCAGAGGTGGTGGGTTCAAACCTAACACCGGCCAAAAACTACAAAAAAAAAAAAAAAAAATCCCAATGACATTTCAGGGCAGCTCGTGTTGGTCAGCGAGTAGGGCGCTGGCCCCGTATACCGAAGGTGGCGGGTTCAAACCCAGCCTTGGCCGAACTGCAAAAAACAAACAAACAAAAGCAGAAGCCAACTATTACACTTTCTCCAGGAAATAAATCTAACCTCTAAAGACAAAACAAGATTTAAGTAAAGAGTTGGAAGACAATGTTTCAGGCAAATGGAAGTCAGAAGAAAGTAGATGTTCCAATTTTATTTGCAGCTATACTCAGATGTAAACCAACAAAAATAGAGAAAGACAAAGATAGATAGTATATATTAGTAAAGGGAAGAAAGACAAGAAGACATTTCAATACTAAATATCCATGCACCAATTTAAATGCTCCCAGATACAGTGATACCTTGGAATTTGAACTTAGACCATTCTGGAGCCCTATTCAAACTCTAAATCATTTGCGTTCCAAGATAATTTTTCCCCTTTAAAAATAATATAAACAACAAGAAGTTGCAACCCTCAAAGAGATGAGAAATACAGTAGAAGCCCACAGCAACAGAATAGAGCAAGCTGAAGAAAGGATTTCTGACATCGAGGACAGAGAATTTGAACGCTCCCAAATGCTCAAAGTGATAGAGAAATGGAAGGCAAAAACAGATCATTCTCTCAGAGATCTCTGTGATGCCTTGAAGAAAACCAATATTCGTCTTATAGGGATACGTGAAAGCGATGATCTGACTACACATGACACAGAGTTACTTCTTCTTGAGATTAT
>CAUYON010119788.1:0-17972 GCA_963573935.1 Arctocebus calabarensis
TCTTGGGCTTAAGCGATTCTCTTGCCTCAGCCTCCCTAGTAGCTGGGACTACAGGCGCCTGCCACAGCGCCCGGCTATTTTTTTTGTTTTGCAGTTCGGCCGAGGCCGGGCTTGAACCCGCCACCTTCAGTATATGGGGCCGGCGCCCTACTCGCTGAGCCACAGGAGCCGCCCAGTTTTTCTATTTTTAATAGAGATGGGGTTCCTGAACTCAAGTGATCTACCTGCCTCAGTCTCCCAGAATGCTGGGATTACAGTCGTGAGCCACTTGCACTCAGTTTTGTGTGGTCTTTTTATTTTCATTTATTTATTTTTTTGAGATAGAATCTCACTATGTCATCCTTGGTAGAGTGCCATGGTGTCACAGCAACCTCAAACTCTTGGGCTTTTTAAGTGTTTCTCTTGCCTCAGCCTCCTGAGTATCTGGGACTATAGGCATCTGCCACAACACCCAGCAATTTTTTTGGTTGCATACACCTGTCACCCTTGGTGGATGTGGCTGGCACCCTACTCTGAGTTACGGGCGCTGAGCCTAGTGTGGTCTTTTTAAACATCTTAACAACTATAAAAAAAAAATAATTAGACAATTATAGAAACATAACCACTGCCCAGACAATTTTTCAGGCTGAGAATTCCTTTCACATCCTCATCTTCACATGCCCAGTTAACCGTTTAAGCCTGGGACTGGCTTCGTCCTCCAGCACAGGGGCCAGTGCAGGCAGGGACTGCCAGGACCACGGGGACTGCGGGGTGATCCAGCAGGGCAGGGTCACCACACAGTGCTCTCCACTTTCAAGTATCCAAAATTTCCAATTAACAACAAAACAAAGCAAAACAAAAAAAAAAGTGAATTCTAGGTCAAAGTTATTTAAAACAAAAGTAAGTGACAAATTAGGCCAGATCTTGCCTCCACCTCAGTAGCTCCCATCTAAGAGCACAACCCCAAGTCCTCCATGGCTGCCCAGCCCTGCAGGAAGGCTGTGCCCACTCCTGACCTCTCTGACCATGTTCCCTGCTCCTAGATGCCACAGACTCCCTGCACCCAAAACTTGCCAGTGTGTCCCCGTGGAGCCCTCTACCCATCCCTGCTGTACTTTTGTCCCTGGTAGAAGCAGCATCTGACATGCTCAGCAAATACTGATACCTGCCAAGTGAGAGGTGCATGCTGCTTCCTGCCCTCGTACCAGCGCTCAGCACTTGGACACCAGGGTGGCACTCCTGCCCTCTAACTGCTGCTAATGACCCACTGTCCTGCCTTCTCCCTGAAGCTCACTCACTCATTTACCTGTGAAACTGGCACTGACTTGAGCCAGCAAGGGAGGCCTCACGTGCCTCAGGATCTCTCTGGAATACTCGTGCCCTACTGAGCAGGGACAGCAACTTAAACCGTGGTGTCCCACGGCCAAAGGACTGAGCCACACCCAGAGGATCACAGAGAGTAAGGTTGTGCCTAGATGGGTGGGGCAGGTGGGCCACCTCAGCTTGGGTATCTCTGCCCACAAAAACATCAGAGGGTGGGCAGGGGACATAAACAGGAGGAACTGGCACTGGGTAGGGCTTTGTGAGTAGCAGCAAAGAGAAGCCTGAGCCAGGATCTGCCTGGCAAATCCCTCTGGACCAGCTGCCCCTGCGGGCAGGATGCCACCCTGGTCCCAGCCTGAACAGGGGCTGCCTGCAGCAGTGAATGGACCACAGCCTCAGATACGGGCTGTGCATCACAGAGCTGGACCGTGCCCATCAAGGCCACCAGCAGCTCACAACACCCTGGCCACACATGTGAAAACAAGTGTCCCACGCCCAAGGCTGCATCCCCACCCAGCACCAGCTCAAAACTATTGGGCTGAGAATGTTACTGAGAATGGTGCTTGAGAAGAAATCATACGGCACCTGTGGGGAAAGCAAGCAAAGCCAGTGCCTCGCTTGATCAGAAAGCAATGACATGTAAGCGAGACCTGGAAGAGCTGGGCCCCTGGTCTTGGCTGCGACGGTGCTACTCACCCTCACTGTTCTTGGCAAAGTTCAGCTTGATCAAGGACCTCCCATCCAGTTTCTGGAAGAAACACAATTAGTAACAAACAAGGGGCTGATGTAAAGAGATGCTGGGTACAAGGCTGGGAAGACAGAGACAGGGGGAACGGTCTCCACCAGGCAACTCTGCCTCACAGGGGCTGCAGCAGGGCACACCACCAGCTGTTTGTTTATGCAGCCCCTGCCTGCTCCCCACCAGCTCAGAGGAGAGTGTCAC
Source organism: Arctocebus calabarensis (assembly GCA_963573935.1). Classification (NCBI taxonomy): domain Eukaryota; kingdom Metazoa; phylum Chordata; class Mammalia; order Primates; family Lorisidae; genus Arctocebus; species Arctocebus calabarensis. The sequence continues at coordinate 2,246 of CAUYON010119788.1, forward strand.
GGGATGACCTGACAGAGGATATGGCTGCAAGGTGCATGTGTGCAGTGTGCTTCTGCCATGTTTGGACATTTTTTTAGAGACAAGCTTTGCCCTGTCACCCTGGCTACAGTGTAGTGGAGTCATCGTAGCTCACTGAAGTGTTAAATTCCTGGGCTCAAACAATCTCAAAGTGCTCAGCCTCCCAAAGTGCTGATATTCCATGGGCCCCGCACACGGCCGTGTGTGGACATTTTTATGTGAGCAGAGATTACTTCTGAAATTAAAAAAATTAATGTATTTCTTCAGGTATTGGAGGGTATGCAGGTGTCCAGACATTTTGTCATACAAATAGTCAAGAAAAATGAAACACTATTAAAAGGAACAAACATACTCAAATGTTAAGAGTGAAGACTGGTTGTGATGAAAAAGCAGTATCCTGTACGCCAGTGTTTTTCTTTTTCCTTTTTTTATTTCCTAGAGACACGGTCTTTTTCTTTTTTTTAGAGACAGGGTCTTACTTTGTTGCCCTCATTAGAGTGCTGTGGAGTCACAGCTCACAGCAATCTCCAACTCTTGGGCTTAGGCAATTCTCTTGCCTCAGCCTCCCGAGTAGATGGGACTACAGCACCTACCACAACACCCGGCTAGAGACAGGGTCCTATGATTCTGCCCAGGCTGGTATGCAGTGGCTATTCACAGGTACAATCATGGCATACTACAGCCTCAAACTCCTGGGCTCAAGGATCCTCCTAGCTCAGCCTACAAGTAGCTAGGACAATATGCATGTGTCACCACCCCAGGCTAATTTTTCTGTTTTCTTGAGAGATTAGGGTCTCACTATGTTGCCCAGGCTGATCCAACGCCTAGCCTCAAGTGATCCTCCCACTTTGGCTTCACTGAGATTACAGGAAGGCTGCACTTCCCTCACACTGTCCCCTCAGCCTCAGGCACTCCCCCTGACAACCTCAAGTAGCCGCCACGAGCCACCTATCCTATGAGGTCAAGATATCCTTCCTACCTCTTGGGTTCCAACACCACCCTCGGGGGACTCCTCACCACAGCCAATCCTCTGAACTACCACGCACTTCCAGGCACTGACATGGAGTTCCTCTTGTTAGCACAGACCCCATGGGCTGACCCCACTGCAGACACAAACTGTAGATCTGGTCTCCTGTACTTCTGACTGCTAGGCTATAAATCCAGGTTCCCATGACCACCTCTTCAGGTTCAATAATTTGCAAGAATGGCTCACAGAACTTGGAAAACCCTTCACTTGTCAGATAAAGAGGTATGTAGGGCAAGGTACAGAAAGGCCGAGAGCACAGAAGCTTGTGTCCCCAAGGAGTGGGGTGCACCACCCTCCTAGCACACTGGTCTGCTCACCCGCACAGAAGCTCTCTGAGTCCCTTTGCTGAGGACGCTCCACACCACACGTGTGATTCATTAAATCACTGCCCTTAGTGACCAGCTCCATCTCCAGCCCCTTCGTCCCTGCCTGACGTCTGAGATGGAGCTGAAGTCCCAACTCTCTACCTACGGGCTGGTTCCTCTGGCTAGTGGCCTTGTCCTCCTCAGTGTAAACTCAGGTCAGGCTGAAAGGGTTCCTCAGGAAGACCAAAAGACTCTGCTTACCCCGTCACCCACGAAATTCCACACGTTTTAGAAGCTCTGGGCCAGGAACCAGAGAAAATACATGCTTCTTATACCTCGCAATGGCTCCCTGCCTGCCCTCCTCATCCCTCCTCACCCAGCTGCCCACGTCCCCGTCCATCCTGTCCCCATGGGAGCCTCACTGGCCTAAGATCCTCAGCACAGGACAATCGCCTGGCTCCACCTGCCCACTCCTGGTACAGGACATGTGATGGCTGCTCTTGCCAAACTGATCGGGTCCCTGAGACCTGACTGCACTGGCAGGTTACTACTGAGGTCCCTGCTGCCCAGGGAGAGACAGATTGGCACGGGTGCCCCAGCACATCCCACTGAACCACCCTCCACAGCCTCCCTGGTCTGCTGCCTCCAGCCTGGTCACAGCCCCAGGCCCAGCACATAGGGCAAACACCTTCCCGCTGAACAGACACGTGCAAGTGAGTAAGTGAAGAAATGGGCCCAAATGGAGAGGAAGAGAAATCTCTGAGGAGTGAAGGAACCAAGAGAATAGAGATGCTGATTCAAATGTGGGAAAAACAACAGTTTATGATAAAGACACGCAGTGGGGTGCAGAGAAATGGAAAAGGGGAATGAGTTAGAACTTGACTCAGAATACCCATTCTGAGCAGCACAGGATTCACGAGACTGGATCTGTATGTGAGACATAAGAAACTGCTCAGTCTCACAATAAAAGTACAAATTAAATTTTTTTTAGCAGTAAATAGCAAACCTTTTTTTTTTTGTAGAGACAGAGTCCCACTATGTCATCCTTGGTAGAGGCTGTGGCGTCACAGCTCACAACAACCTCCAACTCCTGGACTTAACTGATTCTCTTGCCTCAGCCTCCTGAGTAGCTGGGACTACAGGCGCCCGCCACAATGCCCGGCTGTTTTTCTGTTTTGCAGTTCAGCCAAGGCTGGGTTTGAACCCGCCACCTTCGGTATATGGGGCCATTGCCCTACTGGATGAGCCACAGGCGCCGCCAATAGCAAAACTTTTTTTTTTTTTTGAGACAGACCCTCAAGCTGTCACCCTGGATAGAGTACCGTGGCATCACTGCTCACAGCAACCTCCAATTCCTGGGCTCAAGAGAGTCTCCTGCCTCCGCCTCCCAAGTAGCTGGGACTACAGGCGCCCACCACAACGCCCAACTATTTTTTTTTGGTTGCAGCCGTCATTGTTGTTTGGCAGGCCCGGGCTGGATTCAAACCTGCCAGCTCAGGTGTACGTGGCTGGCGCCTTAGCCACTTAAGCCACAGGCATCGAGCCAATAGCAAAACTTATAAAAACTAGATGATAACCAGTGTCATCAAGGACATAGAAAAACAGGTAATTTCTCTTACACCTTGTTAGTAAAAAGATGCAGCTGTACTGGAGAGACGGAGCCAGCAGCTACCAACACAGAGACTGAAAGCACATCCCCTTGTGACTGGCAATACCCCTGTGTGCTGGAGAGATGTGTACAAGGACAGTCCCTGCACCGTCACTTATAACAACAAATGACAAAAGTAGAGGAGGACATCTGTGGCCACCATAGAATAGGGCATCACTCTTGACACACACAGACCCCAAAGGCACTGAGGGGCACAAAAACCAAGGACCTTCAACATCCAAGAAACATCTACGGCCCCCAAAATCAAACACACACACACACTCACATACACACATGTGTGCACATGCTGGGAACATTTCTGGAAACAAATGGGTATGGGGAGGAGAAGACTGAACCACCTCACCAGTATCTGAAAATCTCCAGAATAAAAATCAAGAGCAGTCTGGGCCAGGTGGCTCACACCTGTAATCCCAGCATTCTGGGAGGCCAAGGTAGGTGGACTGCTTGAGCTCAAGAGTTGGAGACCAGCCTGAGAAAGAGCAAGACCCTATCTCTACTAAAAATGGAAAAACCAGCCATGTGTAGTGGTAGACGCCTGTAGTCCCAGCAACTCAAGAGGCTGAGGCAGGAGGGTTGCCTGAGCCCAAAAGTTGGAGGTTACTCTGAGCTACGACCCCATGGCACTCTAATCTAGGTGATAAGAGTGAGACTCTGTCTTATAAATAAATAAATAAATAAATAAATAAATAAATGTCAAGGCCAGAGGCCAGCATTTATCAGCACCACTTCCACTGCTGCACAGCCACTTACCTCTCCATTGCTGGGGTTGGTCCCGTACTTCTTAAGCCACGGAACGATGCTCCTGAAGGGGAAACAGAGCAGAAAGCATTCCCACAGCAGTTAGGCGCCACCTGCTAACACCACCACTGACTACAGGGCTGCTTCTGGGTTAGGTTTTGTTTCACTTTAGGAGGGGAAAAGCCACAACAAAAGAAGGGGGAATATCTGTGGTTACATGGGTTTCAAAACAGGTTCTGGTTTTTACTGCAGTTATGTATAAAAACAAAAACTACAACTGGGTAAAAAAGGTGCAAATAAACATTGACACCTGGGCCAGCATCCAAATTATACTTTCAGAGAATTCTGAATGATGTGGGGGGAAAGCTCTCACCATAACAGAATGAAAAGTGGATCCACACAGCATCATCTCTTACATTCTTGTTGATTTTTAAGAGACTAGGTCTCCCTGTCACCCAGGCTGGAGTGCAGTGGCACAATTATAGGTCACCACAGGCTTGAACTCCAAGGTTTAAGCAATCTTCCTGCCCCAGCCTCATGAGGAGCTGGGACTGTAGGCATAACAACAGCACGCCCAGCTAATTTAGTTATTATTGGCAGAGATGGGGTCTTACTATGATGCCCAGACTGGTCTCAAAACTGGAGGCCTGAGGCTTACATCTATACCACAGTGGTTACGGCACCAGCCACATACATCAATGGTGGTGGATTCAAACCTGGGCCAGGCCAGCTAAGCAACAATGACAACTGCAACAGAAAAATAGCTGGGCGTTGTGGTGGGCACCTGTAGTCCCAGTTACTTGGGAGGCTGAGGCAAAAGAATCGCTTAAGCCCAAGAGTTTGAGGTTGCTGTGAGCTGTGACGCCACAACACTCTACCAAGGGTGACATAGTGAGATTCTGTCTCAAAAAAAACTGAGGGGGCAGCGCCTGTGGCTCATCAAGTAGGGTGCTGGCTCTATATACCAAAGGTGGCGGGCTCAAACTCAGCCTTGGCCAGACTACAAAACAGAAAAATAGCTGGGCGTTGTGGCGGGTGCCTATAGTCCCAGCTACTTGGGAAGCTGAGGCAAGAGAATCACTTAAGCCTAGGAGTAGGAGGTTGATGTGAGCTGTGATGCTTTTCTAAAATGAGTCTGAAACATGAAAATTATAGGAACTGGCTTTATGTTGGAATGGAAAACTGGGCATGACGCTCCAAAAATACAGCAGTAGAAAAGTGTGCACCTTAGTCCCAGCTCTGCCTTCGTCAGGTGGAAGGCTCAGGGCAGTACCATTCCAAAATAGGTATGGATGCCCCAGTTAGAACAGGAGGACCGCCTGTGGAGTGGAGGCGTGGTCCCAGCAGCACGTGGCCAGCTACAGCGGCCTGCCTCCCAGAGCACTGCTGTCACGTCCCTGGAGCTGGCTGTCCTTCTCAGTCCCCAAGAGGCCACCTGGGGCTCCAAAAGCTACTAAAACAAGGGTCTGGCAACGCCTGGCTTGCTGCTGCATGGATGGCGTAACCCACAGGATGGCCTAATGTCCCCTTCCCTAGAAGTTATCAACAATCTCACCATATTTGTTAGATCAAAATTCAAAGAAAACTCACAGCAAGTCAAAGACGACGCCTTCAGGGGTGCAGACTGGGTAGACAAAAGGCTGTAGGGAGAGACTGGGAAAGGACAGAGTCACTCCAAGGTGGCAGCCAGGTGCCCTGGTCAAGCCATGGGATGACTGTGCCTGCCATGGTGATCTCTCAAATGCTGCTGCAGAAGTGTGCTCCCTGGGCAAGCTGGCAGCTACCCCACCCCAACCTTCTACTCTAACTGCAACAGTGGTGGTGTCTGTGAGTGATAGGGCAAAACCCAGCACCAGGGCAAGCTCCAAATGCCATGACAATGATGAGTACACATCTTCTCCCAACACAACAAAAGCCACATTTTCAAAGCACATTATTACCCATAAATCCAAAATAGTTAAAAAATGGACAAGACATAGACCAGACACCTGTTGGAAGAGCTGAAACCGAAGACGGAAGCCAGGTGAGGTGGGGGACACTGAAAGAACCCCAAAGGCAGGCGGTGCCAGTGGCTCAGTAGGGAGGGCACTGGCCCCATATACCAAGGGTGGCAGGTTCGAACCCAGCCCTGGCCAAACTGCAACAACAACAACAAAATAGCCGGGCACTGTGGCGGGGGCCTATAGTCCCAGCTATTTGGGAGGCTGAGGCAAGAGAATCTCCTAAGACCAAGAGCTGGAGGTTGGGGCGGCGCCTGTGGCTCAAGGAGTAGGGTGCCGGCCCCATATACCAGAGGTGGTGGGTTCAAACTCGGCCCCAGCCAAAAAAACTGCAAATAAATAAATAAATAAAAGAGTTGGAAGTTGTTATGAGCTGCACTCTACCAAGGATGGCAATGTGAGACTCCATCTCTAAAAAAAAAAAAAGAACCCCAAATGCACCCCTAAGGGGCAGATTCACTCTAGAGAACCACAAGGCAAAGACACTCTTACCTGCAGTGGTCAAAAGGTAAACGACGAAAATTTGTTTGTGGGAGATCTGTTTAAAATAAAATAAAAAACGGAAGGCTTATTCTGTGAACTGTTTCATCTATGGGCTCTTACCAACAACTCAATTACACTTTATGAAAAAGTTCATGTGAATTACCTAGTGCAGTAACTGCTGTGGATTACAAATCTTCTAACAGATATAACCAAAACACAGGGCACATCAAAAAAGAACTCAGATGAAAACCACATACTTTACTCCCAATAAAATTAAGACAATGCTCTTTTGGCTCCACACCTGTGGCTCAAGTGGCTAAGGCTCTAGACACATACACCTGAGCTGGCAGGTTTGAATTCAGCGTGGGCCTGCCAAACAACGACAGCTGCAATCAAAAAATAGTCGGGCGTTGTGGCAGGTGCCTGTAGTCCCAGCTACTTGGGAGGCAGAGGCAGGAGAATCGCTGGAGCCCAGGAGTTGGAGGTTGCTATGAGATGTGATGCCACAGCACTCTACCCAGGGTGACAGCTTGAGACTCTGTCTCAAAAAAAAAGACAATCAATGCTCTTTTTAACTGCCACTTTAATTGCTTTGACAACTAAAAAGATTATCATCCTTCATATTCTTTATTAACTTGATAGAGAAAAATGTTATTTTATAACTTACATTTTAAAAAATCACCAACATGAAATATATTCTCTTTCATTGAATATATTTCTTTTTTTGTGAACTATGTCTTTGGCCCCATTGTCTCCACAGTGTCTGCTTATTTTTTTTTTGTTGTTGTTGGTTTGTTTTTTGAGACAGGGTCTCACTCTGTCACCCTGGGTAGAGTGCCATACCATCATAGTTCACAGCAACCTCAAACTCTTGAGCTTGAGCCATCCTCATCCTCTGCGAGTAGCTGGGACCACAGGCACCTGCCACTACACCCGGTTAGTTTTTCTATTTTTAGTAGAGACAGGGTCTCACTCTTCTTCAGGCTGATCTCCAACTCCTGAGCTCAAGTAATCCTCCTGCCTCAGCCCCACAGAGTGCTAGGATTACAGGCGTCAGCCACTGCACTCAGCCCTGCATTTTTGTTAATTGTCTATTTTTACAGCTCACTGTGTAATGAAGACATTATTCCTTAATGCCTCTCACCCAAGGGAGGAAGAGAAGGATTTCATGCCTTACCTGGCTTCTTGCCGCCATAGAAGTGAGTGTATTCAGCACAGGTAATATACCTGGAGAGGAAAAAGAAAGAGAATGCTACTACTACCCGTTTCATAAAAAAGCACTTAGTCTTCAGAAGTGAGTAACCAAAGATGTAATCTTCACTCATTCAGCAAATGCTTATGAAACACCTACTACATGTCAGGCACACAGTGATAAACACACCAGACATGGGGATACACACACTGGTAAACAACTATGTACACTTCTCTTTTCCTCTCAAAGAAACTGAACTTAACAGAAGACCGGACAGTGAGAAGGAGTTGGCCGTGTGAAGATCTAGGGAGAGCTTTCCAGGCAGAGGGAACAGCACCATAGCACTGAACAAAGCTCTGAGGCAGGAAATGCCGGGTGTGTTCCAGAATAAGGGAGCTGTCACGGGGGAAGTTATGTGCACAAGAATGGTGACAGATAAAGACAAAGACACAGGCAGTGGCCAGATCACAGGGGCCTCACAGGGCCCCGGGAAGACTCCGGATTTGCGTAAGATTCTGAGCAGAGCCCTGAAGTAACGGAACGTTAAGTCTCAAAGCATCAACCTGGCCGCTGTGTACCGGGGAACTAGAAAGAGTGGCAGCAGAAAACAGCAAGTGGTCACAGGTGTTTCACTTGTTGTGATGAGAATCACAGAAACACGGTGACACTCTAGCCAGGGTGACAAAGTGAGACCTTGTCTCAAAAAACACAGGGGCGCGGCTGGCACGCTTTAAATCGTCGGACTCCGCAGCACGGTCGCAGGCTGGCGGGCGTGGCCAGCACCCAGGGAGACAGGGACGGAGAAGCGGAGAGTGCTAATTCAGCACAGAGCTCGTGCGCGGACGGGGCAGTCGGGGGACAGCCACACTCGGAGGCCGCACGGGAGGAGCGTGGCTCCCCGGAGACCGCGGCGGGGGCTTCCCGGAGAAAGTGACGTTGGGACCCGCTCTGGGGCCTGACAGGGGAAAGGAGCTGCGGGCAGTGCGGGACAAACGGGGACTGGCGCAGAGACGGGCACCGCTCCCAGCTGCGGTTCAACTTACATCTTGTCCTTCTGGTGTTGTCGCTTCCCCATGGTGGCGGCAGCCGGACAAGGGAGCCCTGAAACGCGACCACAGACGACTCAGACCCCGGCGCCTTGGCCGAGTCTCCGACTACTTCCGGGTTCCACGCTCCGCCCCGGAAGCGGGCGCTGGCGAGCCGAGAACAGCTTCCCTGGGCCAAGTGCGCATGCTCTTGGGCAGGACTGAGCGCGCATGCTCGGTCTCTGCCGCCAAGCCTAGTACTCTCCAGGACCACTCTTGGGACCACTCTTTGGCCCACCTGTTTTACCCGTCCAGCCGTGGCTCTGTGCCTTCCCCGCGCTGGATTCTAGGCTCTTTTAAAAAGTCATCCTGGCTCGGCGCCTGTGGCTCAACGGGCTAAGGCGCCAGCCACGTACACCTGAGCTGGCGGGTTCGAATCCAGCCCGGGCCGCCAAACAACAATGACGGCTGCAACCAAAAAATGGCTGGGTGTTGTGGCGGGCGCCTGTAGTCCCAGCGACTTGGGAGGAGGAGGCAAGAGACTCGCTTGAGCCCAGGAATTGGAGGTTGCTGTGAGCTGTGATGCCATAGCACTCTATCCAGGGTGACAGCTTCAGGCTCTGCCTCAAAAAAAAAAAAAGTCATCCTGGTGGCTCAGCGCCCATAGCACAGTGGTCATGGCGCCAGCCACATGCACCGAGGGTGGCAGGTTCGAGCCCGGCCTGGGCCAGCTAAACAATGAGAACTGCAACAAAAAAACACCGGTGCCTGTAGTCCCAGCTACCTGGAAGGCTGAAGCAAGAGAATCGCTTAAGCCCAAGAGTTTGAGGTTGCTGTGAGCTGTCACTCTACTGAGACTCTGTCACAAAATCTCCTGGAGAACATTAACTGTCACAAGATTGGAAAAACAAGTATCACAAGTAATTGATACCAATTTGAAACTAGATGAAGAATCACAGACCCCAGCCGCAGAAAATTTCAATTAAATTCCAAAAGTGGGGAGGAAGGGAGGTTCAGTAGCTTGCCGTAGCATGGATATAGGGCACATTCTCTGGGTGCAGGATACAGCTACAACTCTGACTTTTAACTTTTCATATGTAAATTATATCAGCTAAAGTTTTTGTACCCTCATAGTAATCAGAAATAAATTAAAAGCCCACCTGGTGTCGAGTCCGTCAGCCTCCGCTCACACCCAGCTCCCCTCCTCTCCAAAGTCTCCACCCTTGACTTACTTTCCATTCTTTCCTCATTGCCTCCAGCAGCCGGTGGCCACCAAGCTGGGATGTCTTCTGCCAGACCCTTCCCTCGGGCTAAATCTGTACATTACTTGGTGTCTGAGCCCACGGCATCCATCTGCGCTCAGGCCCTGGGTGATCTTTCCCAGGTTTGTGATTGTCAACATCACTTGTATGACTCTCACCTAAGTCGCCAGCCCTGCAGACTCCTAACCTCTATTTGGGTAACTATGATCTAAAGTTTAACATGCCTGGTCAAAGCAGAATTTTCTGTCTCTATCCCCACCCCTCGACCCACTATTCCCAGTCGCCACTCTTCTGAAAGTGCCACCATCCACGCAGTCACCCAAACCCAGCAATCTATGCACTTTCTCATCCCAGATAGGATGCTTTTTTTATCTTCCAGGTTTCAACATAAGTGTCACCTCAGAGAGACCCTCCCTGACCACCCACTCCACACATTTCCCACAGGGTGGGTCACAGTTAAAATCCTATAGTAATTTGGTCTGCATACTGATTTACCATCGCCCCCCCCCAAACACACAGAATTATGGGATGCAAGCTCCTTAAGGGCACAGACTGACCACTTGGCTCATTATCTGTGAACCCAAGCATAGTATGGGACATACACCAGGGCTCAGGAAATGTCTGTGGCTGTCCAGTAGTCATCAGCATTCAGTGAGGACCTACATCTCACATGCAGGTTAGCTTGTAAAATCAATGAGTGAGGCAACAATGAGACAGTCACACATCTTTGAAATTTCCTTGGGAAGGTGCCAAGTTGGAAACTGACAGGCCAGCTAATTATTCTTCCAGAGAGCAATACGTCACTGGTTTCTAAATCCATGCATCGGATTACACCCATTTCTAGGGGCCGGTTGTAGGAAAAATACACCAGACTTGCAACTCAGCTGGGTCCAGATAGGCCCAAAGTGGCCACGTCACTGAAGGGAAGGGCAGCACTTCCCCACTCCATTTCTCTTTCAAAGGACACATGGCTGAAAGGTCATGGGTGGTGCTACCATGACCCCACCTACTCTACAGAGATGCAGGCCACGCTACACTGACCACCTCCTCAGGCCACAGGGAGCCAGTGGGATCGCACAACTCCCAGGGATCCCAGCACAAGGAAGGCACCTCCATAGGAACTTTATTGATTCCTAGGCCATGGTATGTAGGGAAGAGGCTATGGGCTCCTCTTTTGGGTCACAGACTCTGTGCTGCCAGGATCGTTCTCTGAGTCATCTTTGGGTCTGGGCACAGGATGGAATTTCAGCAGGACAGGTGGGGAGAAGACAGAGGCCTTCGCAGCAGGGGCTGGAGTCTCATCAGCGTTGCAGGAGGGACTGCAGGCCGCGTTCCTGTATAGGAGACATCCGAGACAGACCCATGAGGTAGGACACCATCACGCAGGGCCATAATAGGCACAAGTGACAAAACGCTGAGCTCTAGTATGGCTCCCAGGACATTTCTACTTCCAGGAATGTCTCCCATGGATGTGTGTTTAAGGCCGTTCACTGCAGCAATATTTATAATTGCAAAACCCTGAAACCCATCTAAACGTCCATGAGAGTACAACCAAATGTACAGCCATGCACTGGCTGTTCTGCAGCCCATTAAAGAAAGGAGGGAAGTGGCTCGGCGGCTGTGGCTCAACGGGCTAAGGCACCAGTCACGTACACCTGAGCTGGCAGGTTCGAATCCAGCCCGGGCCCACCAAACAACAACGACGGCTGCAACCAAAAAAAAAAAACGGCCGGGCGTTGTGGCGGGTGCCTGTAGTCCCAGCTACTTGGGAGGTGGAGGCAAGAGACTCGCTTGAGCCCAGTAATTGGAGGTTGCTGTGAGCTGTGATGCCACTGCACTCTATCCAGGGTGACAGCTTGAGGCTCTGTCTCAAAAAAAAAAAAAAGAAAGAAAGGAGGGAAGCTGGCTCACTCCTATAATCCTAGCACTCTTGGGAGAATGAGGCAGGTGGATTGCTTGAGCTCAGGAGTTCAAGACCAGCCTGAGCAAGAGTGACACCTGTTGCCACTAAAAATAGAAAAACTAGCTGGACACTGTGGTAGGCACCTGTAGTCCCACCTACTCTGGAGGGTGAGACATAAAGATCACTTGAGCCCAGGAGTTTGAGGTTGCTGTGAGCTATGACACTATAGCACTCTACCCAGGGTGACAGAGTAAGACTGTCGGAAAAAAAAAGAAAGAAAGAAAGAGATAATGGCAATATCTCAACAAATAATAATGTCGGGGGCAAGGGGCAAAAGAAAAATAACGTGTTTGAATGTTTATTCATGGAAAAAAGTTGCTGAGAAGCACACACAACAAACTCTTCCTTGGGTTATAAAATCAACCAGTGTGTGTGTACTGTGCACACAGAGACAAAACACTTGGGAAGGCTCAGCGCCTGTAGCTCAGCAGCTAGGACCCCAGCCACATACACTGGAGCTGGTGGGTTTGAACCCAGCCCAGGGCTGCCAAACAATGACAACTACAATCAAAAAATAGCCGGGTGTTGTGGCGGCAGCCCCTGGACTACAAGTCGGAGCTACTTGGGAGGCTGAGGCAAGAGAATCGCGTAAGCCCAAGAGTTTGAGGTTGCTATGAGCTGTGACGCCCCAGCACTGTACTGAGGGCAACATAGTGAGACTCTGTCTGAAAAAAAATACACTTAAAACCCCTGGCAGCAATGGACTCCTATGTCACATATTCTCTCTGGATTATGAACTTTTTTTTTAGAGAGAGAGTCTCACTCTACTGCACTCAGTAGAGTGCTGAGGCATCACACAGCTCACAGCAACCTCCAGCTCCTGGGCTTAGGCGATTCTCTTGCCTCAGCCTCCCGAGTAGCTGAGACTGCAGGCACCCACCACAATGCCCAGCTATTGTTTTTTTTTTGTTTTGCAGTTCGGCCGAGGCTGGGTTTGAACCCGCCACCTTGAGGTATATGGGGCCGGCGCCCTACTCGGTGAGCCACAGGCACCGCCCTGGATTATGAACTTTTTTCCATGAACTATGTTCTGCTTTTGTCAACTTTTTTAAACCAATTAAAAGTAATCCAATTTTTGGTGAAACAAGAGCCTAAGCGTTGTTCCCACCAGGGAAATACTTCTACGAACAAGAACAGTTAAGTGAATGATGCTCCATCCATATAATGGAGCATTTTGCATCGATATTATTGGAGAGTTGGAAGATACTGTTTAGGAGGTGGGAGGAAACTCACACGCTAGAGTTGGTTACACCCTACCTGCCTAATGGGACACTTGAGTCCCACTTGGGTAACTGCAGAATGTACACACGCATGTGTATCCACTCAAAAAAATGTACACTGATATATATACAAATGCCAACAATGGTTACTTCTGATAGTGAGAATGTGAATAATTTGATGTCTCTTTTCTGTGTAGGTTTCAGTTGTCTACAGTAAACATACTGCTTTTAGAATCTAAAAAAAGGGCTGGGCACGGTGGCTCCTGCCTGTAATCCTAGCACTCTGGGAGGCCAAGGCAGGTGGATTACCTGAGCTCACAGGTCCAAGACCAGCCTTAGCTAGAGGGAGACCTCATCTCTAAAAATAGCCAGGCATTGTGGCGATGTGAAACTCTGTCTCAAAAAAAAAAGATTTGAGAACACACGAGGGAGCCAAATCTTTTCCCCAATAAACAGACTGTTGGTCGTGAAAAAAAAAAAAGAATATGAAAAGTGATGGTCCTCTTGTTAATTGTTTATGTCTTTCCCTTTGAAATTCCACTTAAGAGCATTCATCTGAAATTCAGGAACAGCTTGACACCTAAACATTTTTTTTTTGAGACTCTTTTTTGCCCTAGGTAGAGTGCCATAGTGTCATAGCTCACAGCAACCTCAAACTCTTATGCTTAAGTGATCGTCCTGCCTCAGCCTCTTAAGTAACCGGGACTACAGGCACCTGCCACAACACCCGGCTATTTTTTTTTTTTTTGAGACAGAGCCTCAAGCTGTCACCCTGGATAGAGTGCTGTGTCATCACAGCTCACAGCAACCTCCAATTCCTAGGCTCAAGTGAGTCTCCTGCCTCTGTCTCCCAAGTAGCTGGGACCACAGGTACCCACCACAACATCCGGCCATTTTTTGTTTGCACCCGTCATTGTTGTTTGGCGAGCAGGCTGGATTCGAACCCGCCAGCTCAGGTGTACGTGGCTGGCGCCTTAGTCACTTGAGCCACACACAAGCCAACACACAGTTATTTTTTAGTACAGATGGAGTCTCATGTTTACTCAAGCAATCCTCCTATCTTGACCTCCCAAAGTACTAGGATGACAAGTGTGAGCCACCACCCCCATCCTGCACATACAGATGTTAATCCCAGCACTAACTATGCTATGAAAAATTGGAAGCACCTCCTGGGGCTCCCAGTGGAGACCACGTATGCAGGGTGGTTATTCCAGGCCAATGACAATTGTATTCAAACCTGTCAGGATGGTTATAGCTCCCGTGGGCCTTCAGGTTAACAGATAAAGACAAGATTAAAAAAGAAAAAACACTGGGGTGGTACCTGTGGCTCAGAGAGTAGGGTGCATGTACCCAGGGGTGGCGAGTTCAAACCCAGCCCTGGCCAAACTGCAACAACAACAAAAAGAAAAAAAAGAAAAGAAAAAACACTGTCAAATTAAATCACAATTTGAAGAAACTATGCCTAGAAAATGCCAGAAAACATCTAAACACCCTCATACTGACCACAGCTCAACCCTATAGTTCCACTTTTCTGCAATGCTCAATAATGCTTTCCTTTTCAATTTTGCTTTGTAGTAACATTCCAAAAACTACAGGCAGCACCTGTGGCTCAGTGAGCAGGGCGCCGTCCCCATATATGGAGGGTGGCGGGTTTGAACCCGGCCCTGGCCAAACTGCAATTAAAAAAATAGCCAGGCATTGTGGCGGGAGCCTGTAGTCCCAGGTACTCGGGAGGCTGAGGCAAGAGAATCTCCTAAGCCCAAGAGCTGGAGGTTGCTGTGAGCTGTGACGCCACGGCACTCTGCCAAGGGTGAAAAAGTAAGACTCTGTCTCTTAAGAAAAATTCCAAAACCTCCTTCTCTGTGACCCAGCACTCAGGCACCTTCCTACTCCTGCAACCATACTTCCTCTGATCTGATTTGCTAGCCTATGCCTCCCACCTGGATGAAATTCATGAATCTGCATAATCATGTTTAACCATATTTATAATGGCCATGTTCCATAATTATGTTAATGCATGTTTGAGCTGTTTCCAGTTTTTATCTTTGTAATGGATGTTAGCATACACATTTTTATACGATGAAATTTTTCTTTTCCTTATTATTTCCTCGGAGCTTCCAGTACTAACAACACTGAATCAAAGAAAATGAGAACTTCCATGGCTCCTGTACCATGGAAGGAGCTACCTCTTTTTTCTTTTTTTCTGCTGTAGCTACTTCTGAAGATTGATGTTTTGAAAAGAAAGAAGACTTCAATACGATGAAAACATTTCTGAATGTATATGAATCATGCGCTATGATTGCACCAATGTACAGAATTATGATTCAATAAAATTATAAAAAAAAAAAAAAGAAAGAAGACTTCAAAATGAAGCCTTAAACTTTTGTACTTCAGAGGAAGGCGCCTATAATCTCAGCTACTTGAGAGGCTGAGGTGGGAGGATTGCTTAAGCCCAGGAGTTCAAAACCAGGACAGACCCCTGTCTCTACAAAAATTAAAAAATTAGGTGGATGTGACGGCATGTACCTATAGGTCTAGCTACTGGGGAGGCTAAGGCAGGAAGACCAGTTCATTTGGGGTGTTGGAGACTGTAGTGACCTATGATGGTGCCACTGCCCTACAGTCTGGGCAATAAAGCAAGACCTTGCCTCAAAAAAATAAAACTCTGGGCGGCTCCTGTGGCTCAGAGAGTAGGGCGCCGGCCCCATATACCGAAGGTGGCGGGTTCAAGCCCAGCCTCGGCCGAACTGCAAAACAAAAAAATAGCCGGGCGCTGTGGTGGGCGCCTGTAGTCCCAGCTACTCGGGAGGCTGAGGCAAGAGAAT
>CAUYON010119793.1:0-25807 GCA_963573935.1 Arctocebus calabarensis
CAAGCGGGGAAGGTCTGTGCCACGCATCCGGGAGAGGGACGCCAGTTAGGAACACCAAGAAGTCCTGGGGGGGCGGGGTCGAAGGTGAGCCGCTCTGCCGGCCCGCAGCCAACAACGACTCCCAGCGTGCAATGCGCCGGCTAAGCACGCTCTGCGCCTGCGCGCGGTTTGCAGGTGGCCGGGGTCCTCCGGAACTGGAGGAGAGTAGGTCCCTAGTGAAGTGCTTTGGGAAAGGCGGCTGCCTGTTACTACTGCACAGCTTCCAAACGTCGATCCTCGCCTCCCAGATCCGCACTGCAGTACGTGCTGCTCTTTCGTCCGATGCGTGCTTGCATTTTGAGAGAGCACGAGAGGCGAGGGGAGTAATTGCAGTTCCTGGCTGTAACATAACTTCCCGGGGTCCGTTGCGGAGCCGTCGTGTTACCCTCCGATGGAACGGCCCGAGAGTCTGTGCTTTTGTTAAGCGACCCAGATGAGTCTTACCCGCACTTTGAAATTTGAGAACCGCTGTCATAACACGAAAGGAAGCTACACATTAGGTGGGAGATAGTGTCACCTTAATAATGTATAGCCGTCCAACTTGCAGATGAGATTTAGGGGTCTTTTTCTTTTTTGTTTTTTGTTTGTTTGTTTTGCAGTTTTTGGCCGGGGCTGGGTTTGAACCTGCCTCCGGCTTGTGGGGCCGGCGCCTTACTCCGTTGAGCCACAGGCGCCGCCCAGGAGTCTTTTTCTTTTTTTTAGAGACAGAGTCTCACTTTGTCGCCGCGGTGGAGTGCCGTGGCGTCACGGCTCACAGCAACCTCCAGCTCTTGGGCCTAGTCAATTCTCTTGCCTCAGCCTCCCGAGTAGCTGGGACTGCAGGCGTCCGCCACGACGCCCGGCTATTTGTTTGTTTGTTTGTTTGCAGTTTGGCTGGGGCCGCGTTCCAACCCGCCACCCTCAGTACTTGAGGCTGGCGCCCTACTCACGGAGCCACAAGCACTGCCCTAGGAGTCTTTTTCTAAACTCAGATGCAAGAGATGTTTAAAACCTGAGCTCAGGAGTTGGAGACCAGCCTTAGTAAGAACAGATCCGGTCTCTAAAAATAGCCGGTCATTGTGGCTGGCGCCTGTGTTCCCGGCTATTTGGGAGGCTGAGACAGTAAGATTGCTTGTGCCCAAGTGTTTGAGGTTGCTGTGACCTGTGACAACACAGCACTCTACCAAGGGGGACAAAGTGAGACTCTCTCAAAAATAAATAAATTTCGGCGTGGTAGCTCACTCCTGTAATCCTAGAACTCTGAGAGGCTGAGGGAAAGAGGATCACTTGAGCTCTGGAGATTGATACCAGCGGAAGAAAGAGTGAGACCCCATCTCTTCTAAAAATGGGAAAAATTAGCCAGGCTACTCAGGAGGCTGAGTCTGGAGGATCACTTGAGCCCAGAAGTTTGAGGTTGCAGTGAGCTATGATGGGGCCACTGCACTCTGGGGAAAGGGGAAGGAAGCAGAGCTAGATTTTGTCTCAAAAAATAATAATAAAATTTAAAAAAATAAAGTAAACGTGAGTAAACAGTAAAAAAAATAATAAAATAAAAATGTAATATACTATCAGGTATAATTTAAAATCAATTTGTGTTCTTTATTTTCTTCAAGGGTCTGATACATAGTCATATGCTTCATTTATAAGGCATTTATTTTAGATTAAAGTATATAAACTTGCTTGACCTACTTTTGGGAAAAGCTTTATTACGTTTGCCGAATACATCTCTCTCCCCCAGCTCATTAAATTTTCTTTTGTCTACAACTTTAGAGTTTGGCTAAACTGAAAAATACATTATTAGTTTGGGCAATCCTAGGTGGAGGACCAGGAAACTCTCAGAAATAAATAAAAAGAATTCAACCAACCATGAATCCTTAGACCTGATGGGCAATTTACAACCTCACTTTAAGGCATTCATTTATTCTTCAGTTAAAGTTGTTCTTTCAACCTTAGCACAGACTTTGGAAAAAGAAATGTGTTTTGTTATAATAATGATTAAAAAGTTCCTTTGGAGGAAATAACTTGATGAAGGAGATTGATTTCCCTCTCCCTTCCTTTCCCATTTTCTCTAAAATGTATCTCCTCTAAACACAGAAGCAAGAAAATGGTTGACTAGAGCCCAGAGTAATGGGCCATGAAATTCCCAATGGAGGTCAACTGAGGTTGATTGTAACTTGGTTTTAGGGGCCTCTGTTTGCTATAGGGTTAAACGAGAAAGGGCTTTGCAGATAGTCAAACACGACACATTAATTCATTATAATCATCTCAACAGCCAGGTAAGATTCATGTGGTAGGTTACTGTGGTTCCCATTTTGCTGATATGAGGCAGCGCCATGATGCTGAGTCCTTGGGCTCTCCAACAAGATAGTCCTGAGTTTCTGTTACTTAACCTGCCTGAGCCTCCATAGCCTTATCTGTAAAAGGGGATAAGAAAAATATCTACTTATGTAATTGGGCTTTGGTAAGGATTAGATGAATAAAAACCAGTTAGTTTAGTTTAGTCCTTACAGTTAGTTTAGTTACAACATTACCAAACCATCCTAGTTTTTCTAGAACTTTCCAGGTTTCAGTACCCTAAATCCCACATCCTGGGAACCCAATTTCAGGTAAACTGGGATGGTTGGTCACCTAAGAGTTAGGAATTTAGACACCTCTCTCAGTAAATACTGTCTATTTTTATTTTAGAAAAGTAGAGATTGGCTTGACGCTGGTTGCACAGTGCTTAGACGCCAGCCCCATACGCCAAGGGTGGTGTGTTTGAACCCGACCTGGGCCAGCTGCAATGAACAGTAGCCGGCCTTTGTGGTAGGCGCCTGTAGTCCCAGCTACTTGGGAGGCTGAGGCAAAAGAACCACTTATGCCTAAGAGTTTGAGGTTGCTGTGAGCTGTGATGTCACAGCACTCTACCAAGGGTGACATAATGAGACTATCTCAAAAAAAAAAAAAGTAAAGATTAAAATATGTAGTATGACATAAAGAACACAGGCATCACTAAGAAAATACATCTTTTATGGTGAAAGAATTAAACTTTAAAGATTCATATGTAAGACTTTAGGAAATCCTGTAGTTTTTCTTTGATGCTTTTATTCACTTTTTTATTAATTTTTCATCCACACAACCCCTGCCCTCATAGAACTTACAGTTTAGAAGAGAACAGACATTTAGTTACCTCACAAAATGAATCAAACTGGCATTATGCTAAACAAATTTGATATTAATGACCTGTCAGGTATTTGCTCATGAGTTCTAGGGATTTCTCTGAATCTAGCCACTCTCTAATGTCTCTACTTGCAACTATGTTTCAATGCGAAGTGAGCACTTCAGGGTTTGTAGTACCGCCTTTTGCTATGGAGGAGAAAGTTAATCGCCCTGAAATGACATTTGGTCTGGTCCTGAGGTTTCTTTCTATATTTTAGTGAGCTAAGTGGGGAAGAACACTGAAAGACTATACTCCTGTCTTCTTCTAACCCGCAGTAGGCACGGTGCTAACCAAGAGTGGGAGGCCCCCCAGGATCTACGCAGGCAAGCCAACTCTGCACTTGCCTGGCCAGAGTAACAAACATGGAGAGAACTGAGAGTCTTACATTCAAACCTCTACCATCACCATCCATAGCAAAGGGAAAAATGGGCTTTCCAAACACGGTTCCATTATAGGATTGAGTAGGCTTTTATTTTCATTTCAGTAAATGCCAGGAAATCCAGAATCAGTCACCTTGTCCAAAATATAATCTTTTGGTATTATATTTATGATAATCTATCACAGAAAAAGTGGATATTTCACCTGGGAGCCAGGGCAGTCACAGGGAGACTGACTTTCTTCAACAATACCATGTTAATAAGCTCGAGAGAACTCTATGCTAGGCTAAAATGCAACTTGTCACCCCCACTGGCAAGGCAAAATGAACAGAGAAGGCAACCTCTAGCAAAACAGGATTAGATTTCACAAAAAGATATGGAAAGATAAAAAATCTCTCACCGCGTCTCTGGCAAAAATAAAAGAACAAAAGAGCCAGTGGCCATTTCTTCAATAAACCTTCACTGGACTGTTTCTATTTAAAAAGGACTTCTTTCTTACACTGAAGTTTAGGTGGCTATTACTTAACAAAATCTTTGCAAAGTTAGGTGTTGTGTATTATCTTATTTTTTTTATTTAGGATATGTTTCAGGGAGAATTTTTAGGTGTTTCGATTTGGTAGGAAATGCTACGATCAGGTCCTATAAAGAAAATAGTTTATTTTTGGTCTGGGGAAACTAACTCTGTGAGACAGTTAGGAGACTGTTGAAGGACAGTGGTTGGTTCTGTGGCATTGAGTGCCAAGGAACTGGTTTGAAAGAATGGCCTCAAGGGAATGTCAGCAGCAGCATTTTAATTAGCATTTTCTTTTCATTGCTTTCTTGTTTTGAAATTGCAGCAAGTTTGTGGCTATTTCTTAAAAGAATTTAGTACAAAAGTTGTGCCCCTTGCTATTCTGAGATCTTGCCCAAGATTTGAAAACATGCCCAATGCAGATGTGCTCTGATTCTTCAAATGAATAAAATAACTGCAGAAAAATTTTTTTTCTTGATATTGGAGGCTGGGAGAGTGCTAGAGAGGAGACACATCTGTTTTTATTTCTTCTTCTTGTTCTCTTCTTTTTTTTTTTTTAAAGGAAGATTCTTTGTTAATCAAACATCCTAGCAGGGTAGAAAAAAGGAGAGATCTTGTAATTGCTAATCTTGCATAAGTTTCATGGGCTGAATTCATATGTTGAAATTCTAAGCTCTAGTACCTTAGAATGTGAAAATACTTAAACATAGGGCCGTGCAAGAGGCAGTTAAGGTGAAATGAGGTCATATGGGCAGCCCTTCATCCTATGTGATTGGTATCCTTGTAAGAAAAAGAAATTTACACACAGACCTGTGCAGGCAACTGAGGAAAGACCATGCGGACACAGCAGGAAAGCCGCCATCTTTAGGCCAAAAACGGCGCAAACCAGACCTGCCAACACTTTAATCTTGGACTTCCAACCTCCAGATGTGTGTGAAAATCTATTTCTGTTGCTTAAGACTGAGGTATTCTGTTATGGCAGCACTAAGCAAACTAATACATTAAGTCAGATGATTATTTCTACCAAAGAATGTTGCAAGGACGGCGTGCTGGCTCTGTTTGAGGAGAGGAAGAGCAGCTTGCTTTCCATCTCCCTGCTATACTTTTTTTTCTTTTTCTTTCTTTCTTTCTGTTTTTTTGTAGAGACAGAGTCTCACTTTATCGCCCTCGGTGGAATGCCGTAGTGTCACAGCTCACAGCGACCTCCAACTCCCAGGCTTAGGCGATTCTCTTGCCTCAGCCTCCCGAGTAGCTGGAACTACAAGCACCTGCCACAACGCCTGGCTATTTTTTTGTTGCAGTTTGGCCGGGCTGGGTTTGAACCCGCCACCCTCAGTATACGGGGCGACGCCTTACTGACTGAGCCACAGGCGCCCCCCTTCTTCTTCTTCTTCTTCTTCTTCTTTTTTTTTTTTTTTTAGACAGAATCTCCCTGTATCGTCTCAGCTAGAGTGCACTGGCATCATCACAGCTCACAGCAACCTCAAACACCTGGGCTCAAGTGATCTTCCTTCCCCAGCCTCCCACGCTCTGACTACGCACCACCACGCCCAGCTAAGTTTTTCTATTTTTAGTAAATACCGGGTCTCTTGCTCTTGTCTGACCTTGTCTTAAACTCCTGAGCTCAAGTGAGCCTCCTGCCTCAGCTTCCCAAGGTAGGATTACAGGCTTGAGCCACCACACCCAGCCCCCTACGGTACTGTTTTAGCTATTTTTTAAAAGTGCATCAGAGCTCAGGGAATATAGAATTCAGTAGTGTTTTTGTATTGTTTTGTTTTGTTTTTGCAGTTTTTGACTGGGGCCCTACTCCTCTGAGCCACAGCTGCCGCCCCCATCCGGAGAGTTATTTTTTTGTGGGAAGGGCTGCAAGAACATCTATCAGTCGCATTGATTAATTTGAATACATTTTAATATGCTTAATAAAATTGTCAATCATGCATAGAATAGAAGGATAGTTTTTAATGAAGGAAAATAATATATTTTTTAAAGATTTTGGGTTTTTTGCATGCCGTCATTTGTGCTTTTTTTTTTTAACTTAAAAAGACAGTGTAATTTTTGTTTCGTGTTTTTTTTCCCTGACCTGTGTAAGTTGTTTAAGATGTTCATGCTTAACCTCACAGTGTTTAAGACTAATATAGCCATAGATGGAATAAAATGCAACTGGTTATAAAAAATGTAACACTACCATATTAAAAAAATTTTCAGTTAATGTTTCTCATGGCAACTGAAAAAATAATTAAAAATGATTGTATGTGTACTGCCACATACACATATGCATATCACTGCTATTATGCATAATTGTAGAGTATGTATATTTTAATTGTATATATGGTATTACATGTAAGTTTATTTTACAGACTTAACCATAAAAAATTACTGCAAGAAAACAAACTGAACAGTGATTACTCAGGGCAGTGGTTCTCAACCTGTGGGTCGCAACCCACAGGCACTGTATTACAGGGCCGCGGAATTAGGAAGGTTGAGAACCACTGCTTTAGGGGAATGAGATCATAACTGTTTGTTTCCATTTTTACCTACACTTCTTTAACAAGCATATATTACTTCTATGATTAAAGAAAATTATCTACCAGCAGCATTAAAATGTCTATGAGTTCCTGATATGTTACTAATTAAATAAGCTGACCACCAAGTGTAAAAACCTGGCATAGAGCTGGGTCCAAAAGATGAGCTCAGTCCTCTTTTTTTACACATGGATCAGACTAGATTCCAGCCACACAATAGGATGTGCACAAATGTCCCAGGGGTAGCTACTAGAGGCACAAAAAGGAAGACGGAAGACAATTTTAAAATTTGGATTAGGAAGTAGAAGAAGAGGAGATGTAGATTTTACAGTTAGTAGAATTTAATCATTTGGTGAATTCATATTTTACATTCCTCAATGGTAAACTTGCACATTTGTTTATTAAACATTTGTCAATTACATATTTTTGTGGAATTACAAATACAGACCCCTCTCAAAAACAAGTATTCTCTTTTAGAAAGAGGGGTGGAAAAATAAAGAACATGTTGCAAAGTGAGAATAGTATGCTAGTTCAAGTTTCAATCAAAACACATTCTATGGGCATTGTATAGTCTTTATGAAAAACAGTGTTTTGAAACTATTTGAGATCGTGTGCGAGTCGTTGCTCTGAGCAAGCTCCCTTGTAAGATGACATGAGACACAGGGAAAATACCTCTGTGATATGAAATTGCTCAGTGCTTTCGGCTAATTTCTGCAGTGGGGCTCAGACTGGGACCAGCAGTCACAGAACGGGGCTTTTTATCTTGCTTCTCTGCTCCCTGATCTTCCTTCCCTGAGGAGAAAAAACACTCTAAGCCACTTTTAGAACAGCTAAGGAAGTTGTGTAATGTGGGGCAGGAAAGGCTATTAACTCTAAGGAAGGCATTTTCAATATGGCCTAGCCCTTTCTGGCACCAGGGACCAGTTTCATGGAAGGCAGGTGGAGGTGCAGATATGAGGTGGGGCTCAGACAGTGAAGCCAGGGATGGAAGTGGCTGTCCATACAGATGAAGCTGCTTCACTGCCCCATTGGTCCTTGCCACTTACCTTCTGCATGTGGCACATGGCCGTTCCTAAGGTTCATGGAAGGTGATTTTTCCTCAGATGGTCTGAGGACAGTGCGTAGTGCCTCCAGCTCCTAACTGGCCACCAACCAGCCCCCCGGTACCCATCTGCAGCCCAGGGGTTGGGTAGCACCGCTCTAGCTAACTACAGAATTTAGAAATTCTATAAGTGTTTTTCTGGAGATATTAGCCAGCCACGAACTCAAGAAAACACGGAATATACCACACTATGCAGTGTAAAATATTTTTTATTTTTTGGTGACAGAGTCCAACTCTGTTGCTCTTGGTAGAGTGCCCTGGCATCATAGCTCACCGCAACCTCAAACTCTTGGGCTCAAGCGATCCTCTTGCCTCAGCCTCCCGAGTAGCTGAGACTACAGGCGCCCATCACAACACTGGCTGTTTTTAAGGGATGGAGTCTCACTCTGGCTCAGACTGGTCTCAAACTCCTGACCTCAGGTGATCCACCTGCCTCAGCCTCCCAGAGTGTAGGATTACAGGCATGAGCTGGGGTGCCCAGCCTAAAAATCTTATGTGTTACTTCTACAGATGGATGAGTACCTTCAGGGTGACAGGAAGGGACTCATACCTGTCAGCACTGTTTCTCGCCTGATATCATTCTATCCAGTTCTCTGTAGAATGGAGGTAGAAGTAACTGAAAAAAAATCTCTGTTAGGGCAGTGCCTATGGCTCAGTCAGTAGGGCGCCAGTCCCATATACCAAAGGTGGCGGGTTCAAACCTGGCTCAGGCTGAACTGCAACAAAAAAAATAGCCAGGTGTTGTGGTGGGCGCCTGTAGTCCCAGCTACTCGGGAGGCTGAGGCAAGAGAATCACCTAAGCCCAGGAGTTGGAGGTTGCTGTAACATCATTGCACTCTATGGAGGGCGATAAAGTGAGACTCTGTATCTACCAAAAAAAAAAAAAAAGTCTCTGATAGACTGCTCGGAGACGTGTGAGGGTTGTGAATCATTTGTATTCCTGGATTCTGAGCTGAGTGGTTCCTTCTCAACTGAACAAAGTACTTTATTTTCTACTTTGGTGTGAGTTGACCTGAAACTTTAGGGCTGGGCCAAGTTACAAATACACCCTAGCAGGAATTGGCCTTGCTCACGAATTCCTAACTAGAGTCCCATTTTGCTAAGATCTAGCTGAATCTTGCAATCACAGGAGGACTGTAACAATATGAGCTTTCATAGCCCTGCTATTTAAGATTCTTTCTCTCAGACTAAATAAGCAAAACTGCTCCCAGACATCCATCACGAAGGTCCCAGACTGACTTACGTATCATGTAACTCCTAACTGGTTGCTCCATTCCTTCAGTCTTCCTGACTTTGGGGTAGCAGCATTCCTGAGGGCTGGAAATGAGTTTTGAAGACATTGTATCATTTGGCCAAGAAAATGGAGGACCAAATGGCTTTGAAAGAATATTAAATAGCAGAAGATCCTCTTGGCATGCTTAATTGTTTCTAGAGATCATACTTTTATTTCTGGCATAGTGTCCTCTTTGGGCAAAATTTTGCTGTTTTATTTAAACCAGAAACAAAAACATGAATAAGTTCCGGGTATTTTTTAAAATAAAAAACAATGGAAGTTTTTTTACAAGGGTAAATATAATTTTGTATATTTTTGATGGCACAGTGGTTAGGATGTTTTATCTTATGGACATATTCTGTTTTATTACGGAAGGCATAATAGTTACTGTTTGCTTTTATCGATATATTCCTGTGTGGAATGAAAATTTTAAAAGACTAGAATGATAGACCTTGCTCATCATTTGAAAACTTAAGTATATATCAGTAGAATCAAAGAATGAATACTGGTCTTTACTATCAGCAGGATTATTAAAATAATGTACCAAAAATTTCTTAGCATGTTGCCTGTGACATTGTAACTGTTCAATAAACTTAATTGCTATTGTGTAATGAATGGACTCGGAAAGTCATCTTTTTATTTGATGCCTCCTCTTGGCTATCTCATAGGCATCTCAAACTTGACATATTCAAAGTTGAGAATTATTTAACTCCCTGCTGCAAAACTGGCTCCTCTCACAGCTTGCACCAACTTAATAAATGACACCCACATTTGTTCAAGACAGAAGCCTAGAAAGCTATACCTAGTACCTTCCTCTCCCTTAAGGCTTTATACACATCTGTTGCTAAGTTTACTTCATTTTATAGTGTAAAAAAATTTGAATATATCTACTTAACCCTAGCACTCTTGCTAAACCTTTAGACTAAGGTTTTTAATTTTTGTCCTGTTGCCCAGATAATTCTTTGCTGTGGGGGGCTGTCCTGGGCATTGTAGAATATTAGGCAGTGCCCTCTTCTTTTACCACTGATGGTAAGATTCCTCTTCAACAAAAATGTCTCCAGACATCGTGAAATGTCACGGGGCAGGGGAGGCAGGAGAATCTCCTCCAGTTGGGAACCTCTGGTTCAATCCAAATTACTATAATCTACTACTCAGTTCCTACAAAGTCTTCTTATGGTCTTTCCCCAGTAAGGGAAAGATCAGAGAGATTTTCATAACACATCAATCAGTTCACCTCTCAGTCTAAACTTTTTGCCCACTTTCCTTCATACTTTGGAGAAATACAGTAGACACCCCCCCTTGTTGACTACCTCCCTACATTGACCACCCCCTTAAGTTGACCTAATTTTCATAGACTAGACATGCACCACTTGTACATATCAGCATGGTAGGCCAGGTTCCTTATGTTAACCACCTCTGTATGTTGACTGGTTTGTTAGAGTCCCCTAGGTGGTCAACTTAGAGAGGTTCCACTCTGCTTTCAGTTGTGTTCATCTTCGTGGAGTCCCGGGTCTTTCTTCAATCTGATCTTGTACATTTCCCTCACTATGCTCCAGCCATGCGGAAATTCTTCCCAAACAGACAAAGCAGCTGTGCCCTTCAGCGCTTTCACAAGTGCTCTCCCCACTTGCAGTGCTCTGCAGCTGCCTCAACACCTTTCCATTTAGGAGCCTACTACTTCCCATCACAGGACCCTGGTTGTTTCCACAGTGCCCCTCACAGTTTGTCATTGTGCATTTTTAATCTTGCATTTGTTGTTTGTGTCACACAAGACTATACATTTCTCAAAAGTTAGAGCAGGTCCATTTTATTCCTTACTCTATACCAACACCTATCACGGTGTCTTGCACATAATAGAGAATCCATGCATATGTTTAGAATGAATGAATGAAATATGAAAGAAATTTGACTGGGAATTGCTTTCCCCATTTTTTGCACTAGGGGGTGCCAAATAAAATACATAATAATTTTTTTACAGTTTGGGGGAGGTTAAGATGTTCCTTCCCATGATGCTATTTACTTTAACAATTGTTTTTATTCATACATAATACAGACATTTGTGGGGTACATGTAATCATTTAATACATTCATATAATTTATAAAGATCAAGCCATTGTAATTGGGATATTTATGACCTTAAATATTTGTCTTTTCTTTATGCTGGAAACACTCAAGTCATTCTCCTCTAGCTATTTTGAAATACAAATAGATTATTGTTGACTATATTGATATATTAGTTACTATAGAAAATAGATTGTTGTTAACTATATTGATATATTGTTAACTACTGAAATATCAAACCCTAGGTCTTGTTTCTTCTGTAACACTATATATTTATATCCATTAACCAACCTCTTTTCATCCCTCCTACCCTCCAAATCATCCCAGTCTCTAATAACCACCAGTCAATTCTCTTATTTTCATAAGGTCTACTTTTTTAGTTTCCACGTATGAGTGAGACCATGTGAGATTTATCTTTCTGTACCTGCCTTATTTCATTTAACATAATGACCTTCAGTTCCATTTATGTTGCTGTAAATGACAGGATTTTATTCCTTTTTATGGCTGAATAATATTCTTTTATATATCTGTATCACATTTCATTCATTCACATGATGCCATTTAAAACTTGGTAGCTCAACATAATCATTCTTTTCACTTTATGCTACTTATCAAATTCAAATGAGTTGTGTTAATTAAATGAGATATGCCTGCAAAGTGCTTTGCACAACAGTGCCAGCAATTAGAAATGCTAAGAGCCCATTATGATTTTAATAATCTATTAAATTATAATTTAAAAGTTAAGTTTATATCAACCATCCCACCAAAATGGTTAGACGAAATAGTTTAAAGCTGTGAAGCACTACTAACTTACATTTCCCTTTAATGACTCCATTTACATTTCAGAGTTTTCATTATTTGCATTGAAATATATTCATATAACTTCCAATCCTTAGCAAAACACAAATGATTCAACTTTGGTCAAATAGTCATGTACAAATCACAAATGGCTCAACTTTGAAGAATAAAGTGTTTAAAATGTTAGATTGACTTTAAGTTAATCCTTGATCTTCTAACTTCTAAATAAAAATGCCGTATAAATAGATATTTATCTGAAAATTGTCTTGACTCCTTTTAAATTTATTAGGGTTTTTCAAAAACCTTACTGCTGAGTAAAGATTTTATGACACATTTCCCTAATTTGGAACAAGCTACAGGTTAAGTATATTGCTTTGCCAAGACAGAAGCCTTCTGGTATTGTCTTTGACATTTGGTATTTGTCAAATGCTAACATGTTGTTTGATTTTTCTCAGCATATTTTGAGCTACATGCTGTTTACAGCCTTCACTTTATCCAGTATGCTGAAATTAAAACTTAGGTAAAGTATGTGGAAAATAGAGTCTTGCAGACATCCATTCTCAAGTATAAAGTAAAGGATATTTTTCACACTGTAAAGAAGATATAGTTAGAAAGTGAAGTAATTTACTTTCTACTGATCCTCATTTAGATTTTCAGATTTTCCTGACTTCTTCATTTAACTATACCATTTGTATTTTTGTCCCCATTAGATCATCACAATGAAATGGGAATATTTATTCTTTAGTCCTAGGAAGGCGGGTTCACTCCTTCACAAGCCTTTGCCCAACAAGCCATTATGATTGGATGAAAAATATTCCAAAGGAAAATTCACTGAGGACAAAAAAAGCACCCAAATTATAAAAATATCTTTTGCAGTCAGTTCTGTGGTGGAGTAAACAAACAAAGAAACAAACCAGGGAGTAGTTTGGGATTTTATTCATACTTCATGTCATACTTTAGCTCAGTTAAGTAGATGGTTCTAGTAAGGCACCATATTATCCAAGTCCTTACCCTTATCTGGTCCTATTAGCCTTGTGAAAGCAAATAAACATTTTAATGAGCATTAGCTCTTATTCAAAGGGCAGGTTGGCCTAGGGACTGTGGAGAAATCATTTTCAGTTGTCTGTAACAGTTGAAACACTATTCAAAAGTTTTGTTCTGTAATGACCGGGACCTATTACTTTTCAAGGTAATCTTTCTTGAAATTAAGTCGTTCACCAGACTTCAGGATAGTTTCATACAATTGGAGTTTGGGGTGAGGTGGGAGAGAGAGATTCACCGAAATTATCAATATTATGCTTGTCAATATTTTCATCTTGTTTGTTTTCTGCTCCGTCATCATCACCACCACCACCACTATCACCGCCATCATCAATATCATCAGCATCACCGACATCTTGTTCTTATTATGAGCCAGGCGCTGGACTAAGTACATTATTTAATTTAGTCTTTCTGTTTCTTCATGTAGGTTTAACTCCATCATAGTAACAAAATCATTTACTTGAGACACTACCCAACACATGCAAGAACGCCAGAGCTGGGATTCAAAGTCAGTTCTCTCTGACTTCCAAATGCATGATCTCGGTACCTGCATGCTTCTGCTGACCTCAAAGCAGTAAGCCAGCTTGGGCTCCTCACTAACCTTATGTCCAAAGGTTTGGTTATCTTTTTCTAACAAAAACATTATTGAGAAAAAGTTTAAAATTCTTTCAAGGGAAGACTTGATAGTGATCCTCCCAGATAGCTTACGACTGATACTTACCCTTTAAAACAAAATTACATTATAAACCATACTTCTGCACAATTCTCCCAGAGAGGGCACAGTGCTTAGTCTGTACCCATGTCCGAATGATAGGAAAGCTGCCTAGTAGACATCTGACCCAGAAATGCTGTGGTGATGAATCCTGCCTTTTCCCAAGGGGGCAGGGGGACAAATGACAAGTATTTAGGAATTTTCTAAATGACATACAAAAAAGGAGGGAAGGCAGAGTATTGATGGCTTCGTTTCGGAGACATTATTAAAATGTGCTCTGTAATAACAGTAGCTAACATTACTGAGCCTTCATCTATGCTTCAAGAAGAATGTCAACCAATGATTTAAATTTTTAGGCACACATGTATATAATATAAATTTTGAGAGTTTAACTACCAGTTCTTATTTTATATGCAGGGATTCTAGGGCAGGAGTGGTATTTGACCCTTGCAGGCTCTACAGTCCTGTGTAGAGAGTGACCAGTCTATTTACTAAATGATACTGACTTATAGCAATAGACTTACTGTAGTTTCCAGTTGGTGAGCTCCATAGACAATATCTGCCTTCATTATTGCTGTATTCATAGCACCAAGTACAGAAAATATAGTAGGGACTCATTATTAATCATTAAATTAGTAAAACTTATTTTGTAAACCATTCACTGTACCCTACACCGTGTTAGACACCTAATGTGTACTCAAACACATTCTAGAAATTACAACGGCCTTTGATTAAAACAGTCAAGATTTGCCTTGACGACTTGTTTTTTTAACTCTGTAGTAATGGATTTGCACTGATTCTTTTACCCAGTTCCCCTCTGTAGCTTGAAGTGGGACTACTCATGGGACAAGGCCAGTAATAGTAATAACATCGTAGAGTGTGAATAAAGAAAACTGACCCCTACATGGATCAAAACCATGCACCTTCACCTCTTCAGTTATTACTACAGTAATCAAAAAAAGCCGTCTTGTAATAAGAGAAGTATAAGTTTAGGAGCAAGTGCATACCATCTGGTCAGAAACGCTAAACTAAAATCCTGGATGCACCTCAAACTTGCTTCCTCACACCTCATTAAATTAAATTTTATTTCCCAAAGTGTGGTCTGAGCTGCCAGGTGGCATGTAGGTTACTTTGTGGGGAAAGGTATTTTTTAATGCTAAGAGGCTAGCTTAAAAAAATTCAAGGCTTGGGCTAAAAAGCAAAACAAAACAACAATGTCAAAACATACTTTCATACAAATTTTCTATTGTTGATTTTTTTTTTTTTTTGAGACATAATTTCATTCTTTCACCCAGGTTAGGGTGCAGTGGTGTCATCATAGCTTGCTGCAACTTCAAACTCCTGGGCCGGAGTGATCCTCCTGCCTCAGCCTCCTGAACAATTGAGACTATAGGCATGAGCCACTGTGCCTGACCTCGTATGAGTCTTAGGAGTCTTGAAGAAAGAAATTTCAGGATGGAAAGACTTCGTTTTATTGGGGATTTTTTGTTTGCTTGGAGACAGAGTCTTGCTCTATTACCTAGGCTGGGAAGTGATGGCACAATCATAGCTCACTGCAGTTTTAATCTCCTGAACTTAAGTCATCCTCCAGCTTCATCATCCTCATCGTCCCCACTAGCCAGGTCTGCTAGCACACACCACTACATCTGGCTATTAAAAAAAATTGTAGCGATAGGGTCTCACTATGTTGTTCAGGTTGGTTTTGAACTCCTGGTCTCAAGTGATCCTCCCACCTGAGCCTCCTAAAGTGCTGGGATTAGAAGCCTAAGTCACCTTGCCTAGCCTTTAGAATAACTTTGAATAGCAAAGCAGATAATAAAAGGAAATGGAAGAATGAGCCTGTTACATTTAGGGATGTCATTTTGCAGTCTGTCTGGTAGAGGAAAGACTCAGAACTTGCTATTAGAAGACCCGGGTATGAGTATCAGTTTTTGTTCTCCCTGCATTGACCTTGAACTAACATTGAGGCTCAGTTTCCCTATCTATAGATTTGGGATATATCTCTTGGCCTGGCACAGTAGTATCACAAAAGTTATTTGACCAAATATCATGTTCTTAAAGAGTCTCAAGCATAGATGTTTGGCACAGTCACTGAACGAAATTTTTACTTAATGTTCCTTAGATAAACTGACATGACAAGAAATTAATTATATTGTCTCAGCTTTTTGTCCCATTGATAGACCATACTATTCTGGTGCATTATAATTTTTTTTTTTTTGGTAAATTCTGCAACTCTTTTGTTTTAGCACAGTACCTTGCATTGTACTTTGCTTTGCTAAAATCATTCATCAGGTTAATGTAAATATTTAAGAATGTAGCATAATTTTTTAGACTGAGTGAGCTCTAGAATATCTTTAAGTAATTTAGAAACAGTACAACAGAAGGGCCTCCCCATGAGGCAGAATGTACATAGAAGGTCTCTGTTTTTACTTATATTGTGATTTATTTGGAGGATTTTTGGGTAGGCTGATGGGGGTCATAACAGAGTTAAAGCTCTTGACCTCTGCTTTGGCTGAAGGGTGAGTCTAGTCCTTATCAGGCCTTTCTTCATTTTTAAAATCCTAGAAATCTCTTTTTTTTTTTTTTTGAGACAGAGCCTCAAGCTGTCGCCCTGGGTAGAGTGCCGTGGCATTACAGCTCACAGCAACCTCCAATTCCTAGGCTCAAGTGAGTCTCCTGCCTCTGCCTCCCAAGTGCTGGGACTGCAGGCGCCTGGCACAACGCCCGGCCATTTTTGTTTTGGTTGCAGCCATCATTGTTGTTTGGCAGGCCGAGGCTGGATTCGAATCCGCCAGCTTAGGTGTATGTGGCTGGCGCCTTAGCCCGCTGAGCCACAGGTGCCGAGCCAAAATCCTGGAAATCTCAACAAAGGAAAAGGCTTCGTGGAATTCCTTTGGTGATTGAATGTGACCCAAATGAGATCTTTTTGGTAATGCTGTATAATACAGAAAGATTATTACAAATGTAAGAGGTGATAATTAGCAACCCAAAGTGTCCATGAACAGATGAATGGATAAACAGCACGTGGAATACACATACAAAGGAATATCATTCAGCCTTCAAAAGGA
This sequence comes from Arctocebus calabarensis, assembly GCA_963573935.1. NCBI lineage: Eukaryota > Metazoa > Chordata > Mammalia > Primates > Lorisidae > Arctocebus > Arctocebus calabarensis. The sequence goes on from CAUYON010119793.1 coordinate 16,683, forward strand.
AGAAAATTCTGACACATGCTGCAGCATAGATCAACCTCGAGGTCACTATGCTAAGTGAGGTAAGCCAGTCCCCAAAAGACGAATACTGTTGTAGTCTACTTATATGAGGTGGTTATAAATAATTCATTCATAGAGATGGTAAATGGAATGGTTGTTGCCAGGGCCTGGAGAGGAGGAAATGGGGAGATATTGTTTAATGGGTATAAAGTTTCCATTTTGTAAGACGGAAAAGTTCTGGAGATGGATGGTGGTGATGGTTGCACACCAATGAGAATGTACTTATACCACTGAACTATACACTTTAAAATGGTTAAGATGGTAAATTCTGTTATATATAGTTTACTACAAATAAAAATTTTCAAAGGAGGTAGTTATTATTACTCATTTCAATCAATCAATTGCCAAATAGCCACCAGTTAATGGAAATAACTTAGAACTATGGTACAAATTTGTAAATTTACATGAAAAAAGTTGAAACATCAGTTTTTTCCCTTCCTCCTTCCTGTCTTTCCTTTTGCAAATATTTATTGTTTGTGAATGGATAAACTGCTACACATGGAATATACATACAATGGAATGAGCTTCCACGTCTTTGCTGGCACTCTTTGAAGATCTAGGAATTGGGAAGAGAGCTAAGTCCTGGCACCTATATGGATTTACATTCAAGTGGCAGGGTGGGGAGAATGGACAATTGACAGGAAAACAAATAATATCAGGTAGAGATAAGTGCTGTGAAGAAAAACCGGGAGGAAAGTACTCATAGAAAATAAAGGGGTATCAAGAGCTGCTGAGAGTCAAGGGGAGGCTTTGTGCAGAAGGACCATTTGTGTAGAGCCTTGACAGAAGTGAGGGAGTGAGCCTGCAAGTACCTGAGGGGATGGCTGTTTCTAGGTAGTAAAGATAGCAAGTACAAAGGCCTTGAGCTGGGAGTATGCCTGGCATAGCCGGGAGACATCTAGGCCTCCCTTGTGGCAGAGAACAGATGAGTTAAAGCAGAACAGTGAGAGAGAGGATTGGAGGTATAGCAGGACTGGACTCAGATTGTATAGGGTCTTGTGGGCTATTCACAAAGTAGTAACTAAGATCTAAAGAATATAAGTAACTGAGGCTAACTGAAACATGCTGCTTTTCTGTGCTGACACTCCAGGTCACAAGCCTTTCTGATGTTTTTCCACCTGAAATTTCTCTTGTCTACATACAGCCCTGTTACAAACCTGCCTCACTCCTTTTTTCACTAGTCCTGCTGAAAACCAAAGTCCAATAACTTCCTTATATTATATGTTAAAGATGTCTGATTATCTCTCTGTTACTTCATGACTATGAAGGAAGTGCAAAAAGAGATGATGAACTGAGAAAAAAGGACATTCTCTTGTTATGATGATTAAGTTTATATGACAATATGACTGGGCTAAGGGGTTCCCAGATAGCTGGTAAAATATTATTTTGGGATATGTCTGCAAAGATGTTTCTGGTAAGAGATTAATGTTTGAAGTGGTAAACTGAATAAAGAAAGTCCGTAACTAATGTGGGTGGGCCCTCCATCCATTGAGGGCCAACAGAACATGAAGGTGGGGTAAGAGCAAGTTTGGGCTCTGCTGGAGCTGTGACATCTATCTTCCCTCGACCTTGGACATTGTCTCTCCTGGTTCTCACAGCTGAGACTGGGGTCACACCATCAGCCTCCCTCGTGCACAGGCCTTCATCTTCAAACTGAATTACACTTTCACTTGTAATTTGGAAAATGTGTATTATAGCATCATTTTGGAATGGTTTTTAAGCTACCTCTAAGCATAGTAGGATAAAAGTTGTATATATGCACAATTAGGCAAGCATTAAGTTCTGCATCCAAACATATTTTAAAAAGCTATGCATGTTAGATACATGAAATGGTAATACTTTCTATCAAATACTTTTAAATTTGCAAAGCAAACCCCTTGCTAGCAGGCTTCTGGTTTTCAGGTATGCCATGCATGACTTTGGATTACTTTCTTGTTCTTTGCATTTTGGAACCAATAGTTTTTAGCATTGAATTTTAAACATGCTTCATTTTCTAGCCGCACAAATCAAATTCCAATCTTAGATGGACCAGAGCTAGCATGCAATTACTCTAACTAGAAATTGTTTTGTGGTTCTCTAGTTACTTTGTGGTTACTTAGAGATGCTTCCCCATCTGTAAAAGGGGGATCATTCCACTTGGCTCCCTAGATTGTTGTTTGATGAACTGAGAGAGATTTTAGAAGTAAAAGGGCTTATACAAATGCTGGGTATAGTATTCTTGATTTGTACTCAGGGAAAGTAGTCCTTAGTTCTAAAAAGCTCTTTGTGGCTGCAAGAAGTTCCAGGACTGTGATCTTCAAACACTGCAGGAAGATAGCCATCTCTCTTTCTGATAGCCACACCACTGCCAGAGCAATCATTAGAAGGCAAATCTTTGTTTTCTTTTGAGACAGAGTCTTACTTTGTCACCCATGCTCACGTCATAGCCATGGCATCGTAGCTCACAGCAACCTCAAGTTGAGAGTCTTAGGCTCAAGTGATTCTCTTGCCTTAGCCTCCAAAGTAGTTGGGACTACAGGTTCCTACCACAACATCCAGCTATTTTTAGAGATGGAGTCTTGCTCTTGCTCAGGCTGGTCTCAAACTCTTGAGCTGAAGCAGTTCACCCACCTCGGCCTCCCAGAGTGCTAGGATTACAGGCATGAGCAAGGCCTGGCTTAAAAGAGTCTTGATCCTGCCACTTCTATGCTCAGATCTCTTCGTTGACTCCAATGCTTTGAGGACAAAATCTCCACTCTCTTTACCATGGCCAAAAGGGCCCTTTGCTGTTCCTTGTCCCTCTACTGTGTAGACCCAGCCATGGCTAATGCCCAGATATAGCAGGTCTTACATGGGTCAGTTCCTTCGCCTGAATGGCTCTTGCCTCCTTAGTCAGTGCTCAGAAAAGAACTAGACCAACAATGAGATCTCCTTCCTCACTGTGTATTTCTGCCTGCAATTTCCATCATTTTCCTATTGGTCTTGCAATCTCCAAAACCAACTATGCTAGCGGACAGAGCAATTGGTGCTGAACAAATGCCTGTTTGGGTACCAGTATTATTTTTTAAGGTAGGTATTTAAAAAACATTTGCTGCTAGATGACTTTGGGCTGTATTATACATTGTAATTGCTCAGGCCCAGCAGGTTTCTCAGCTTGAGTTTTCTTAGAGGTTACTACTAATGTTCTTTTGGATGTCCTCAGTATACACCAAAGGAGTGGTACAGAAAATAGCTCACCGGTGTGTGAGAACCCCCGGTGATTCATTTGAGATGAAGTGCTTCCCTTAGGTAACGTTCTGAAGTGTGTTACAGCCATACAATTAATGGATGACTGGGATCCCTTGAAATCACTTTTACTTAAAAAATAGAATACTGAACAGAATACAGTAAGTAAAACTATACTATTCAGTGGAGCAGTGTGTATTTATCACATTTGTAAAGCCCAGGATTGGACAATCATTCATATGTAACTTCTGCGTATTAGGATTTCTAAACCCTTTCCTTCCTTGTCAGCCCTTCTTGTCTCTAGTGGCATTTGCATTCTTCCTGCTGTTACAGGAAGGTTTGAAGGGACCAATGAGAAGACACTGATAGAGCTCTTTGTGAAGTGAAAATTCGTGTCTAATAGGGGAGGGAGCTTTGATAGCTATTTCATCACTGAGTAGGTTGTATCCTTCTGCCCGTCACACTGGTTCTTAGTTGTGATGGATTAAGGACTTGGCTTATTATTCACTACTGACTTCTCAGCACTTCCCAGCTTCTTTAGAAGTGTTCTGGGACAGGGAGGAAACCATGAATGAAATCTGCTCTTTGCAAATCTGTCTTCTCAATCACATGTCCTGCCCAACAGGGCATACCCAAATATGGACTCCATCATAGATAAAACTTGAGATTCTTGTTTCTCACAGGATGGGGTTAAAATCCCCGGATGTTACATACCAATGTGTGACATGAACATGCTACTGAACTTTATTGAGCTTTAGATATCTTGTCTGTAAAATGAACACAATAAGAGTACCCTCTCTCTATGTATCAAGTGAGATAATACAGAGAAAGCTGATGAGTATTGAATAAAAAGTCAGTACTTAAAGGCAAGTAAAGCATATGGCATGAGTAAGCAGTGAACCTTATCTACTATCATATCATCATTATTATTTATTATTAACACAGGGTCTTGGGCAATTTCAGGTGTGGCCAGCTACAGTCTACAGTAGAAGCCTTAAGTACAATTTGTTAACACATTTCTCTTATCAAGCTTTGCATAGCTGTTGGGACCAATCAGCATTGTTATGACACCATGTTCATACAGGTCTGGAACAATGTGCCCTCCTACAGCCACCCACTTGCTACCAAGTGCCTGTGTCCTTCTGAATCACTGCCCACTACCTGCTTCATGACTGCCAGCCCAAGTTCCTAGACACGAGGAAAGACTGGTCTTCAATAATAATTAATTATTATCATATTAATGGCAGCAATTATTCTCTGTTGGTTGGCTACTACATACTACGGGCAGACTTTATGCTGCGTTTGTGTGAATTGTCTCTTATAATCCTATAGCAATCTCATGAGATGTCCTTGTACTCTTTCACAGCTAGAAAAACTGAGGCAGGGAAGGAGGAAATAAATTGCCCATGATCATAGCCCTAGAATGTAGCAAAACTGTTATAGTTTTTGAACGCAGTTAGTTCAGACTTCAGACTCTATGCTCAACCAAGTCTCTTTGTTTTCCCATTCCCCCCACCCCCCTTATATTCTTTTTCTTACAAGTTGAAGAACCACATGAGATGTTCTAATGGTAGAAACTCACATTCCTGGAGCACATATTACATGCTGGGAATTTTATTGTTTTGCATTCTTTCTCCTTTTCTATTTCTAAAAGTCCTAAGAGAGGAGAAAAGGAGTTCATAGTGGTAAGTAACAGATAAGAGATCAGAGGTTCTATGAGTCTCAGAGAGGCTGGATAACCTGAAGTTCACAAGGACATCTCTGGCACCATAACCCATGCACATTCTGTTTACCTCCACAGATACCCCATGAGCATATAATCATTACAAGACCTTGAATTAGCTGCGTGGCTGTGCAAAGATACATCACAAATACTTTATGATCTGTGATCAGAGAGCCCATGGCCACAAACTGTCCTAATTATGTTGACTCAGTAAACACTAGAAGGAAAATATTTTCTTCCAAAAGAAAAAGCTGATAGCATTTCTAGCCAGAGCTGAGGCTTATAAACCATGGCACCCTTTTAAGCTTCTCCAAGTGCTGCATAGATCCCCTGATGATTTTTTGGTAGGAAATGTCCCTGACACTGACATCCTATTGCATGACAATAATACAGCAGCAGTAAAAAGGGGCTTTCCTGAATGTGACTCCAAGATGTCACTGAGATGTTTCAGATTCTATTTTAGAATCACTTCCATGCAGAGTCCTACAGGGTAATTAGAGCTTTGTCACTATTCCTGGCTTGGCTGTGATCCAGAACTCTTTTCTCCTTACCTCCTGCCGGCTCCTCTCTGGAGCTCTGTGAATGTCTCAGGGCAGATCCTGAGGAACAGGAATGAAGAACCAACCTTTGAACGAGAACAGACCGAACTAGAACAAAGGGAACGTGGGGCGGAAGTGTGCTCTTGGTTTTTCTCCAGGTTTGGGTGTGTATTTATAGGCTGTTAGAAGGAGCACGGGGTGTTGAGTAGACAGACTTCCCCCACCTGCCTTTTCTTTTTGAGGACACAGCTGAAGTCGTGCTCACCTTCTACTGCGAGGCGCCGTGTTGTTTTTCTCATTGTCTGGAGTCAGGTCTGCCACACTTCCTTGACTGTATTCCTCCTTCCTGTCACGGACAGGTTTCTGGGGTCAGGCACGCAGCAGGCTCCAGCCCCGCCTGCCAACTCAAGCCAGGAGCCACCGTGTCCTCCAGACAAGGATCTGCGGCGCAGGGCTCAGACTTCTCAACTGGGACGTGACTGGGAACCAGAATAGGCCCACAGACACGGTGACGGAATTCCTGGAATCTTCAGCCTCTCTGCAATGGTGCTGTCTCGAGTCTCTTAACCGCGAGGGTGCATTCTGAGAAATGTGTCATTAGGTAATGCCATCACTGTGTGAACATCACAGAATATATTCACAGAAATCTAAATGGTGTCAGCTACTGTACACCTAGGTTGTATGGTAGAGTCTGTTGCTCCTAGGCTACAGACCTGTACAGTGTGTTATTCTATTGAAAACTGTAGACAGGGCAGCACCTGTGGTTCAAAGGACGAGGGTGCTGGCCCCATATACTGGAGGTGGCATGTTCAAACTCAGCCCCGGCCAAAAACTGCAAAGAAACCAGAATATTGTAGGTAATTGTAACAAAATGGTAACTCATATTAATGGTTAGATATTGCAACATGTGTTGAAACATATCTAAACATAGAAAAGGAACAGTAAAAATATGGTATTATCATCTTATGAGACCACAGTTCCTTATGCAGTCCACCCTGGACCAAAACGTCATTATGTGTTACATGACTATATTTGATAGTCTTTAAACAATATCCTGGGTGTTGGGGGCTGGGGATTGGTCAGAGCCTATGCAGAGAGGATGCTGTGTTAGCTAAGGTACAGGTTGAGTATCCTTTATTCAAAATATTTGGGACTTTGGATTTCAGGTGTGTTTCTGGATTTTGGAATGTATGCGTATGTATAATGAGATATCTTAGTGATGGGACCCAAGGCTAAACACAATATTTATGTTCCATAATTACCTTATACACATGGCCTCATACAATGTCTTTAATAATTCTGTGCGTGAAGCCAAGTTCTGACTGCATTTTGACAATGACCCACCACATTGGGGGGGGCTGGGTCAGGTGTGGAATTTTCTACTTGTGACCTCAGGTCAGTGCTCAAAAGCTTTTGGATTTTACAGGATTTTCGATTTTCAATTTTCAGAATAGAGGTACTCCACCTGTACATCATCACACCCAGAGCAATGCTGGGTGATTTAGTGCCATTATCTCAAATACGTCCTGTGACACTTCCTATGATGCAAGTGCTCCCATTATTCCCATTTTATAGATAAGAAAGTTAAGATTTAGAGAGATAAAGAAAGTTTTCTAAGGTTACATAGTATCTTAGTTTATGTTTTGCTTTGGAACAGATCCCATGACAAGGATTGGAGTGCAAATAGATTCTTTGGCATGTTCAGGAAATACCAGTAGGAACGTTGGAAAGTTAGAACATAAGGTAATGAAGGATGTGAGAGGAAGCCAGCAGGAGACTAGCATGTTACTCCAAAGGGGAACAATGGAAAATGGCATAGAATATATAGCCAAAAGTTACTCCTTCCAAAGGGTGCGAAGTCTGGAGTGTATTTTTATACCAACTTCTGCCAGTTATTTGTTAAGCATGAGTAGGGTATAAATGGTGGATTCATGCCTCAGCTTGGACAGAGCCCCTTCCTGGGCTTTGAGAAAAGTCCCCATGCTATATTATTATTATTATTATTTAAAGAAAGGGGTCTCACTCTGCTGTTCTAGGCTGGAATGAAGTGGCTTGAGTATAGTTTACAACAGCCTCAAACTCCTGCGCTCAAGCGATCTTCCTGCCTCAGCCTTCTGAGTTGCTGGAAAATTGGGCATATGCCACCATGCCCAGCTAATTTTTTTTATCTTTTGTAGAGAGAGCTTCTCACTATATTTTCCAGGCTGGTTTCAATTAAGCTGGCCTCCTCCCACCCTGGCCTCAAAATGCTGAGATTGCAGGCATGTGCCCCCACACCTGGCCTACTACATACATTTAAAGGAAGAGCCGAGCCAAGGTCATAACCCACTTGGTTATCTCTTGCCACAGAATAACCCAACACCAAAATTTAGTGGCTTAAAATAACAAGCATTATATTTGTTCATGACTTTATGGATGTACAATTTGGGCTGAGTTTAGCTGTACTTTTCTTCTGCTGGCCCTGCCTGGGGTCACTTCTGTGGCTCTCCCCTCCTCTGGGAGCTTAACTGGGACCTGCTTGTTCTAGGGAGACTTCAGCTGGGACAGCTCCTCTCTGTTCCCTGGTATCAGCAAACTTTTTCTACAAAGTTTTTTGTAGTATTTTTGGCTTTTCAGGGCATCAGTCTGGCACAATGTTGTAACTCTTCTGTTGAAGTAGGAAAGCAGGCATAGACCAGACATAAACAAATAAGCAAGACTGTGTTCTTATAAAACTATTCATAAAAACAGGTGGCAGAGGCCAGGCATGATGGCTCACCCCTGTAATCCTAGCACTCTGGAAGAATGAGCCAGGTGGACAGCTTGAGTTGAGGGGTTTGAGACCGGCCTGAGCAAGCACAAGACCCCTATCTCTACTGAAAATAGAAAAACTAGCTGGGCACTGTGATGGGCATCTGTAGTCCCAGCTACTGGGCCTGTAAGCTACAAGGCCACGACACTATCCAGGGTGGCAAAATGAGACTCTGTCTCAAAAAAAACAAACAGGTGGCAGAATGGATTTGATCCATGGATCATTCATGTACCATCAATCCCTGAGCTAGACCAAACTTCATCACATAGGGCTGTACATTCAGAGAGAGTCAAGGCAGTAACTCAAGGCACCCTGCGGCCTAGGGTCGGAAGTCCCACGGTATTTCTTCTATGTTCTACATCAAAGCATGTTACCAGACCAGCCCAGAACCAAGATGCAGGAAATAGACTTTACCTTGTTGGAAAGCTCTACAATGTCACATCACAGAGGGCTGTGCATTCAAAGGTGGAAGAAAGGGCGGTGTGCCCCACCAGAGCTTGTTTTCACAGTGCTTCTCTACTGTTTTTCCTTGTTGTCTTAAGAACCATGATATCATCATGTTATTTTAAAAACTGTTAAAAAGATTTTTCACTTTTGTTTTTTTACTTTTTTAATTTTTTTTGAAACAGAGCCTCAAGCTGTCACCCTGGATAGAGTGCTACGGCATCACAGCTCACAGCAACCTCCAATTCCTGGGCTCAAGCGAGTCTCTTGCCTCCACCTCCCAAGTAGCTGGGACTGCAGGCGCCCGCCACAACGCCCGGCCATTTTTTGGTTGCAGCCGTCATTGTTGTTGGGCAGGCCCGGGCTG
>CAUYON010119795.1:0-47300 GCA_963573935.1 Arctocebus calabarensis
CACCAGTTACGTCGGTGTTGGCAGGAGGGGGAGGTGAGGCCTGACAACCTGGGTACTTGATAGGGGCTGGGCAATTCACTCAGTTCCAGCCCTGTCCCTGATTAATGTAAAGTAGATGAAAAAGCTGATAGAACAGAACAAGTTCGCAGAATTTCTGGAAGAGATGCTGGAAGAGATGCTGGGAGAGATGCTGGGCTGCTATTAGTCCTGACTCAGTCTGTGAGCTTCAGCCCTTTGTCTCAGCTGTCATCCCCTGAGGGCCAGGTGTGGCCAAAATTTAGCAAAGCTTTCTCAGCGCTGGGCTTGGTGCCTCAGGGGACCGCCTGTCCCGAGGCTGGCTACCTTTTGGCTTACTTTCCTCTCACAGCTCCTGAGCCGAGAGAACAGCACAGACCGCGTCCTGTTCACACCCTTTGAGAAAGTGTCCAAGAATCTGGACTCCGTGGGGACAGGTCTCCAGACCTCAGGGTGAGAGTGGAGGGGATTGCTAGGAGTTCCAACTTGTAGGTAGAGAACATATTCAGTTTTATACAGCTTTTTCCTTGTAGGAGAGTGCCGTGGCCCCCTAGTAGTGGAAGGAGGTCCAGTTTTTAGAAGGTCTCTCCTGTGGGGTAGAGTGGGAGGATGTCTGAACTCTGCTTGCTTGTTTGTATGGAGGTATAGAGTATACTGCGAGCTGTTCTCTTGCGAGAGGGGACTCCCGTCCGCTTGGTGATGTGCTCTGTACATTTTATTTGTATCCTTGGGGTCGCAGGTTGCTCCAGCAGGGTTGATGTGCGTTCCTTGACCTTGTCTCTTGTCTCAGCTCCAAACCATTGGCTTTCTCGCTAAGTTTCTGTCCTTTAACTCTCCTTCTGGATGGGAGCGTCTGCCAAAAGCTGGCTACAGACCACCATCTGGCTCCTCCCCTCCAAAAATATTTAATTTTTTAAAATTCTTGTAGAGTATTTGATGAATTTATTTGAAGCAAATGTTTTGGACAAATTTATAAGTAAATACTTTTTTAAAGTTAGTTTTAATGCAAAAAATAGTATTCCTAATATACCGTCTATAGGAAACTTTTGGTCTATTAAAAATATTCTGTTTTGGGTGGCACCTGTGGCTCAAAAGAGTAAGGTGCTGGCCTCATAATCCAGAGGTGGTGGGTTCAAACCCAGCCCCGGCCAAAAATCACACACACACCCACAAAAATTCTGTTTTTTAAATAATTATAAATAGAAAAGTCTATGAGTATGAATTTCAAAAATCATTATGTTTGTTTTGTTTTCATTGTTATGAATGTATTTGCAATTTAACTATTTCGAGTATCAAATACACAAAAACAGCTCTGAGACTTCATGAATTTCTCTTTGGGATTCTTGCATTTTTTAAAGTTGCAAAAATGAAATTTTTTAGCATTTGTGTTTTGTTTTTAAATAAAAAGGGGCAAGTTTTTCCCAGGCAGCTGTGTGTCAATCAATCAATATTTCTCAAAAAAAATTAGAAATTGGGGGTTTCTGGCTAAATTACTTGAATTAATTTTGTGCATTTTCCTCCTGCTCCTTTTCCTTTTCTACTAAAAGACCAAGAAAAACTACATAAACTCAGGGTGGCGCCTGTGGCTCAAAGTGGTAGGGTGCCAGGCCCATATGCCGGAGGTGGTGGATTCAAGCCCAGCCCCAGCCAAAAACTGCAAAAGAAAAAAAATTACATAAACTCATAAAAACAAAGAGGATGCTTTAATGGATTAGTGATTTCAACAAAAGTTTGCAGGCCCTGGAACAGGGCAATGGTAACTGACTAAGCTGAGCAGGGGAGATTGGGTCTTGCATTTCTACAGAGCCGGCTGCTGAGGGGAGCCAGCTGCCCTGGCCCAAAGAGCCTAGGAACATCTTGGCTTGGACACAAGCTGGTCTAGCAAACAAGTAAATTAATAAGAGGTGTTAAAATGGGAAAACTTAGTGAGGAATACAAAAATACCCATTTGAAAACTGAACTTTAAAAACATTACTTATGAATGGAGAGTTGGGGGGCAGGTCAGTAGGCCTTTGTTGTACATGAAGAAATAACCCCTTTTCTGGAATTTCTATCCATTTTCATGCTACTCATTCCTTTATTCATTTTAGGTTTCCAGTATGCTTTTTAATTTTAAACACAGTCAGGGGACAGTAAAACTCCTGATCTAATAAGTCTGCTGGCCCATTCCTGTTAGCTGGGATGGAGAGCTCCCAAGACTGGAAATTGTTAGGAATATTACCAGACATCTCAGAGCACACAGGTACCAAAGTTAATAGAGGAATCTAAAATCAAATGAGATAGTAGGGAATAAATCTGAGGATAAATAAACTAAAGGACAGAGCAAAAGCTTCTCAGTGGGAAGCGTGTGGACACTGGGGAGTCAGAATCATGCAGACATAATTGAAAAAAGAAACATTGACAAGAGATCAAGGCCGGCAGGTGGGAATATCCCTGAGAAGCATGTTGAGCACTTTGAGAAAATGTTAAGGAAAAATGCAATTGATGCCATTTTCTGTACCAAATAGGAAGCTCATATAAATTCATTGCTAGCAAAAAAATACAAATCAATCCCAAATCATGGACAGTCCACAGTTACCAAGAGTAAGGAAAAGACTTAACCTGGATGAGGAAGAGCTGATAGGGGTCCCGTTTAGAGTTAGCAGTCCCTTCTTTCTCTATGACAGGTAGTTGACCCGTCTTTATAGGGTATCGCTCTATTACTATCAATCAATATTTTTTCAGCAGCCTCTGTGAATTCAGAAAATGACTTTCTCAGCCATAGTTTATGTGGTCAATTGTCATGGCCTTGATATTTATTTCTATTTGTAGGCATGAGTATAAAAATTGTCATGGCAAACTTCAAAGAGCTCTACATTTCAATATGCAGATGTTCAGCAAAGTAGGGTAGGATTTGTCAGAGTGCCAGGATAATTTCCTATTAAATATTACAGCATAACAAACACCTGGTTTGATATCCATCATTTAGCCATCTTAATTTTTGCACATTTGTAAAGATTTTTGAACACATGAAAAACCATCTGTACTAATTGCCAATAACACCTTTCAATAATAATTAGACAACAACAATAATTTATATTTCTCAAAAATTGAACCTATGAGATTTGTTTAAGTTTAATGGAGTAGTAAATTCAGATCAGATGTATGATTAATTCAGCCTTTATTGTCTCATGCAAACATTTCTGTTCTGATGATGTAGAAATGCAAATGTACCCTTAGCCACATGTGGTGGCTTGTGTCTATAATCTTAACTTTGGATATTGAGGTAAGGTGATCACTTGAGGCCATGAGTTTGAGATCAGCCTGGGCAACATAGTGAGAACATATCTATGAAACAATCAAGGGAGGAAAGAAAGAAGGAGGGAAGAGGGGAAGGAAGGAACTCTAAATTGTATTCATAAAATCCGATGTGTAAATGTGTATTTGAAGTCTACAGCATTGCTCAGTTTACTTCATTCTTCTTTAGAAGATTGATTTGTCTCAGAGCAATATTTTATCCCTTCTGCTATGGGACCTAGATATTAGACATTTTTAAAATTAACAGTACCAGAAATCCTACTGCTAGATGTGTCCAAAGGAAAGGAAATCAGTATATTAAAGATATAGACATCTGCACTCCCATGTATATTGTGGCATCACTCACAACACATGGACTAAACCTTCATGTCCATGAACGAATGAATGGATAAAGAACATGTGGCTCCGACTTCATCCAGCTTAATACAAAAGGTGTGAAGTCCCCATCTGTTAGGGCTGTATGGTATTACATGGGATTAAAAAAGAAACTGTGGTATTTATGCACAATGAGCCACAAAAAAGAATGGAATCCTGTTATTCACAGGATGTGGACGGAAGTGGAGGGCATTATGCTAAATGAAGTAAGCCAGGCACATAAAGACAAATATTATGTGTTCTCACTCATATATTTGAGCTAAAAGGAAGTAGACTTAATGGAGTAAAAGAGTAAAATGATGGTTACCAAAGCCTGGGAAGGGTCGTGAGGGGATAAAGATGAAATACTTGATGGCTACAAAAAGTAAAGTTGGCTCAGAAGAATATTTGTTTAGTAGCACCATATGGAGAATTTATAATTTTTTATACATTACAAAAATTATAGAAGTGTAATTAGAACAGTCCTAACACAAAGAAATGATAAGTGTTTGAGGTGTTGGGTGTTCTAGTTATCCCAATTTGATCATTACACATTGTATGCTTAAATCAAAACATCACATGTACCCTGTGAATTTGGACAAGTATTATATATTCATAAAGTTAATAATAACTAGATAAAAGTTAGCAGTAAATGTGATATCATAATTTCTAATTAATGTTTTATGATATCTAAAAGATAGATGAATTAACAGCAGGAATTCCTGTCAAATAATTATTATTTTTTTTTGAGATAGAGTTTTACTATGTCACCCTCAGTAGAGCAGTAGAGTGCTATGGTGTCACAGCTCACAGCAATCTCAGACTCTTGGGGCTTAAGCAATTCTCTTGCCTCAGCCTTCCAAGTAGCTGGGACTGCAGATGCCCACCACAATGCCCGGCTATTTTTTGTTGCAGTTGTCATTGTTTTTTTTTTTAGCAGGCTCAGCCCCGGTGTATGTGGCCAGTGCCCTAACCACTGAGCTACAGGTGCTGAGCCACAAAGAATTAATTTTTATAATCCATGCAAAGGGTTTGACCTTTTTCTAATGCTGTTTTGCATTATGAAAGGTTAGGTTTTCTTTCTGGAAATATAAAATGTGAACCACGTTTTTATTCCCTTTCCACAAGGATATTATTATGTAAAGGGGACAACTTGATAATGGAACAGACGATTCAAATTTTCTGGGGAGAGAAAAGTATAAATCTCAACTCTAAATAACTGGGCAATGTCACCATATATCTTTTTCCTTTTTTAATGTAATAAAGTATGTATTTCCCACATTTGAGGAAACTGTAGGGGTCAGTACATTCACAGTGCAATGGATAAGCCTTGCCCTGGGAAAACCTCTCTCATCTCATGGCATCTCCCCATCAGGTAAGTATGCATCATACATATTAGAAGGTTTCTTGATAGAGGGTGCAATTTAATACCAGTGAGCCTGTCTATATGGGGGGGACTCACTCGTATTAAATGAGTCCTGGAAGGATTGGGAGGTGATCCAATATTGCTGAAGTTAATATCCAGCCTTAGAAAATAGTTAAACATACTCAAATGAACTTTAAAAGTGGTCTGAAATCAGAGAAGGAGTTTTTACCACGCTCCCTAAACAGACTATTAAAAGGAAGCCTTTATTTTGGGCTCTCATTGCACTTTACACAGTAGGTTTTTACTTCTGCTGGCCTTCATATCGCCCGTACGATGGCCAAGAATAAAGACTGTGACCTTAGTAAGAGGAGACCAAGACAGGACAGGAGAGTAGACAGTGGGAGGATAATAGCCTCAGAACTGTGTGCTACGGCACGTGGTAGACTGCACATGCTCTTGCATGAGTAAATACGAATAGAAAAAGAAAGGTCAGAGAAAACAGAAAAGGTAAAACATGGTAAGTAGGGAGTGACCAAAGGGACTGATGGACGAAGGGCTTTGAGAAGAATAAGAACAGAACTTTTGCCACCATACTGGCTGCAGTGACTGTCATGTAAATGGATGGGACAATTTAAAGATGGCAGGGTCCTTTGCAAGGAAAAACTCACACATGTGTCGCCCTTTGTGAACAGTATCTCCTAATTCTCAAGAGACTTTTGCAATGTAAAAAAGGCTCTGAATTCCTCAGTAGAAGGAATGAACATAATTGTGATGTGCACAGGCCTTTGAAGTCAAACAGATTTGGGTTCATAATCATACTCTGTTATTTCAGAGATATGATTTACCTCCATCAAGTTACTTAACTATTCAGAGTTCCCTGGAAAGACCATGTATCACATACAGTGATCTGTGATAGTCACTGGAAAACAAGCAGGCACTCAATAAGTCTTTAATTAAAATAAACACACTACAATAAATAAGCATTAAAAATAAGAATTTTTACATTGTGTAGGTAACTCTCCCTTATACTGATTCAGTTTTATTTTAGTGTAGATGGTTCAATGTTGTTGTCTATATTGATTAAAAATTCTTCTGCTTCTGCTGACCACACAAGCAATTAACATAAACCATTCTTTGATGGTCTTGTAATTGGATATGTTTGTAGATACAGGGGACTTATGTGTAATTTTAATAATTATCTGCTGAAAAAAATTAGTGCAAAACAAAAACTGTTCCTATTGCTGATAAGAATAAGACATTTTTTATTATGGAATATATATACTTGTTGATTTGGGGGGAAATGTCATCTATTCAAATAAAAATGCTTTTGATCATGTAGCAAGCACTCAGATCTAGCAAAGGTATTCTAATTTTTTTTATTTTGATATGTATAAAAATTAATTTTGGCCAGGTGGATTAACTTACACCTATAATCCAGCACTTTGAGAGGTCGAGGCAGGAGGATTGCTTGAAGCCAGGGGTTTGAGATCAGCCTGGGCAGGTGAGATCCCATCGCCTACTAAAAACCTAATAGTCAAATGAATTAGCTAGGAATGGTGTTAAACACCTATAGTCCTAGCTACTCAGAAGGCTAAGGCAGGGGATTGCTTGAAGCAAAGAGTTTGAGGCTGCAGTGACATATGATCTTACCTCTGGATTTCAACCTAGAGTGACAGAGCAAGTCTTATTATTTTTTTAGAGACGGAGTCTTACTTTATTGCCCTCAGTAGAGTGCTGTGGCATCACACTGCTCACAGCAGCCTCCAACTACTGGGCTCAGGCAATTCTTCTGCCTCAGCCTCCGAGTAGCTGGGACTACAGGCACCTGCCACAGCGCCCAACTATTGTTTTGTTGTATTTTGGCCAGGGCCAGGTTTGAACCTGCCACCCTCAGTATGTGAGGCCAGCACCTTACTGACTGAGCCACAGGCACCCTCCCAGAGCAAGTCTTATATAAAAAAAGAAAACAAAAAAGGCACCACATATATCAGAGGCTTTATTCAAATTATTCAACATGCTAAAGTTTTATTTCTCATTTAAAAAAATGGAAACCATTTCATGCTTAAGACTCATCTACATATAATTATCAAGCAACTTTAGTTTTAAGTTATTTTTGAAGCTTCCATGCAAACAAATTGAAATAAATATACCTTATTTCAAATTTTACAAGCTTAATATTTATAACTTTATTACGATGTCAACTCAAACCAATCTCAATTGTTGTATATCTCTAATCAATTGCTGATGTTATCTGAAGGTGGCAACATGATCTAAAATAATGAACATGCCGTATCAGCCATACAGGACGTTGTTTGAACAATGGGGAAAATGTGGATAGAAATTCTATTTCTTTTGGATGCCATAATCTAATACATATAAATATTACATTTCTTAAGTATAGAGATACTTTGTAGTTACGTAGGAAAATGCTCTTGCTCTTAGGATGCATATGCTAAAGTGCTTAAAATGTCTTAATGTCTACAACTTACTTTGCAATAATTTAGAAGAAAAAGTTTGTATAGGTAGAATAAAGAAGAAAAAGGAAAGAATACGCATAGCACAAGGTAACAAGGAGTGAACATAGTGAAAGGGGCATGGGCATTGCTTGTATTATTACTCCTTGAATAATACACTTGAAATTTTTAAAAACTAAACTGTGGGCCAGGATAAGAGAGTAAATAAAAATGCCACAGCCTGCAATGAGAAATTGCAATTAAGAAGACTTAGATACAGCAGATTACTAGCCTGTAATGTTTACCAAGCACCCACTACATGCTCAATAAATATGTAAGGGCTGAGAAAAAATAATAAGGAAAGCTTAAGTAGTAAGAGAAAATGTTTAGTCAGCACATAAAACAGTTACAGTTTCACTGAAGCTATATAAAGATGACATATATGTACCAAAATAATTATTAAGAAATATATCAAGCTATTAAGGAGTGATTATCTTTGAAAGTTAGATGGATGAGTATTTTTATTTCTCTGTATAATTCCTTATGGTTCAAAATGTCAACAGTGATTAAATATCACTTTTCTAGTGAGAAATACACAGCTCTGAAATCAAATGCACCATAATGTTTGGAATGATGCACTCCTGTTTCATACCTATGACATTTTATTGAAACAGGATGTTGATAACTGTTTCCCCCTCTCTAGCTGTGACAGCCAATGAGCCATAGTCCAGAGATGGATTTACAAGAATTCACCCAATAGTTTGTGAAAGTTTATGTATGGGCAAAACCCAGCAAATTCTGTAAGAAAGCTGTATAGGAAAATGCCCAAGGGCTTGGAAATTAGGCTAAAAAAATTTTGTTCTGAAAATTAAATACATTAAATAAATGTCTATTGGGAATACACAGGTCTTCATCAATCTAGCTAAGCTACCTACAGCTGGTAAAGGCATAATAGTGACCAGATTTCAAAGGCAGTCGTGAGAGGTAGATTGGCAGATGCTATTTTATCCTTCAGTAGAAGTGTATGATCATCAGGAAGGTTCCTTTTCCTTTGGAAGAAGGAAGTTTCAGTAGGTCTCATCTTAGCCTAAATAAGATATCTGCTCAAAATATTCTGCTATTTATCCAATTTCACCCTCATCAAGCAAACTTCTAGTTACTAAGTCCACCTCACAGATACATAGAAAAAAAAAATGCCCACCATATGAGTGAATGTCATTTATTTCAGGAAATGAGCTTAAGGAATCTACTATATCATTTGCCTACATATCTACATGCACATATCTCTTAGAAATTCCAAATCTTGTAATTTATTCTGGTTAGTATGAGATTAGCACAGAGACTCCAATAATGTCACGGAAACCAATAAAGTACAAATTGTGGTGCTATAAGTCTAATGTCCAAATTCTGAGCCCTGATAGATTTACTAAGATATCAATTTTTCTGGAGGGTTTCTGCTAGCTGCACAATTTATTTTAAACTTAACATTATGGTAGCATGCATTTTAAGTTTTCTGTCATTCCTGGAGCAATGAGTCTGGAATCTATCAAAAGTACCGTTTTTATCTAGATATGCTTGCTGATAAAATAACTTTAACTTTGCATGTGCTGTCAGCAATAAAAGATGGGCTGTAGGCTGTGAATTACAGATTGTCATTATTGAAATGAGAGCAGAGTGTTCGAGCACTTTAGTAAAAAACTCTACCTATTATGGATCAAAAGAATATTCTTATTTAAATAAAAGAAGTGACATTTCATTCCTTAAGATGAGGAAAAAAGGATTAAACTACGCTTCCTTTTATAAACAACTGCTCCCAATAGCAACAGACAGCATTCCCATCAATTAGTAGATTTAAAACGTGGCTCTTAATCTGTCAAGTGATTAATTAAAAATCAGTAAAATAAAATGTAGCTTCACATTGGATAATAATAAAGGTTTGAGTGGCCTAATGCTATCTCTACAGATTGTAAAATAGCTACTTTTAAAAGTTATTGTCCTTATTTTTGTTTCTGTGTAGCAGATCAGCTCAAATCAAGATGAAACTCAGTAAGTTTATCAATGTTATCTTAAATGATGCTGCAGGATTCGAACCACCAAAAATACCCATATAAACACACAAAAACAAACACAAAAATGAAAATAATAAGTTCATGCTGTATGTTTTTGTTAGTACATAATTATTGCTCAAAACAGTTATTTTAATGCCTTTATTCCTGTCTGTAATATTCCAATGAAATAAGTGAATGTTAACTGATTACATTTAGCCATTTTTGTTTCATTTTGGCCAATTGACCCCATGTTTATATGTCTAAATGAGTTATATTCTGAATAAATGTGGAGTACAATGAGGGGCATTACACAATATATTTTATTTATTTAACTGTTTTTTTTTTGATCCAGGATTTGTCAAACTAGAATACAGTGACGTGATTCAGATTATTTATTTAAGCATTATTAGTTATATATTTAAAAATAGAAACAATGTCAACATACAAATTGGTTTGATCAAGTTTGATATCCTGCGTTCCTGAAGATAAGATTTGTTTATATTTACATTTGTTGGTATGAAAAGAGACCCACTAGACATTTTATGATGCATGTTGAATGATATTATAGTTTAAGCCTTTCTGGGATGTTTAATTCTCTGCATAACATTTGATAGGTGGAAAAGATTCCCCAAGTCATAGCCCAAACTGTCAGGGAAGTCTTAGAGACTTTAGGGAGATTACATTTTATATTTTGTTTCTCTCTTCTGTACTACTTGCATTTTATACAAAAATAAGGTCAACAAAAAAGTAAGAAAATTTTATAATCATAAAAAAGTAAAATCCCAACAGCACTAAAAGGCAGCCTGGCCTGTATGCTGTATTGATTAGTATGTGATATACTCCAGTTAGTGAGCTAAAGCATCCCCTGCTTTTCCTTTAATCCCATCTTCATTTAGTTAGTTCCTACTTACCTTCTCTGAACTCAACTCAAATATCGTTTTCCTTATGGAAACCATCTCTAGAAATCTTAAGATTAGGCTTCAATGATATTAACACATTGCACTTACACTTCATAATATAATTTACATTTGCAGTTACTTGCTTGCACCTATTTTCTTTGCTGGTTTATCTTAGCTTATTTACATAGAGCATTATAAAAATATACATTCAATTCATACTTACTACCTTGACTTTGTTAAAAGAATTAAGTTATACAGAATTGCCCAGAAAGTTTGAGAACATATAAGGTCTTTAAATAGAGCACTGAGTTTTCTTTGACTAAATGAAATGATTAGACCACTGACTCAATAGTTATTATGAATACAATTTTTTGGTTGAGAAACTAAGACTTGCATGCTTTGCCTTAAAACAATCTTATAAGCTGAGCCTGTTTTTGTGCAATGCAGAGACTTGGTTCATTTAATTATCTAGTGATAAGAGACATGAGAATAATAGGGCTATACCTTTTTGTTGCTGTTATCATTGCTGTTCACTCATTTGTTTGATTTACTTTTTAAAAAAGATTCAAAATGTTGGCTCAGGGCCTGTGGCTCACTGAGTAGGGCGCCAGCCACATTCACTTAAGCGGGTAGGTTTGAGCCTGTCCCAGGCCTGCCAAACAATAATGACAACTGCAACCAAAAAATAGCCAGGTGTTGTGGTGGGCACCTGTAGTTCCAGGTACTTGGGAGGCTGAGGCAAGTGTATCACTGAAGCCCAAGATGTGGAGGTTCTGTGAGCTGTGATGCCATAGCACTCTACCAAGGGCAACATAGTGAGATTCTGTAGAAAAAAAAAAAAGAAAATTGAATAGGACCCATCACCCTTAGGGAAGGGTGTCACAGTGAGATTCTGTCTAAAAAAAAAAAAAATTCAAAATGTTAAAGGGCTACAAATGTTTTTACTTACATGGATTGCTTTTGTAATACTTAAATCATGACTACATGTGTGTGCCCATTACCCAAATAATGTTCAATATACCCATATAGGTAGGTTTTTCGCCTCAGTCCTCCCCTCTGTTCCTTGCCTGATTTCCAAGGCCTTTTATTTCCCTCAGTGCACATATGTGCACATTGGCTACTTCCAATTTAATAATGAGTGCTTGTCGTGTTTGTTTTTCCAATCTTGAGACTCTTTACTTAGAAGAATGGTCTTTAGTTCCATCCAAATTGCCATAAAAGGCATTAATTAATCTTTTTTATGACTAATACTCCACAGTATGTGTATAGTTTCCCACTTTATTAATCTACTTATCAGTTGGTGGGCACTTGGGTTGATTCCACATCTTGCAATTGTGAATTGTGCTACAATAAACATTCAGGTGCAAATGTATTTTTTTATAGAAAGCATTTACTTCTTTTCCTTTGGGTAGACATTCAGTAGTGGGATTGCTGAACTGAACCGTAGGTCCACTGTTAGTTCTTTGAGGAATCACCATACTATTTTCCATAGAGATTGTACTAATTTTCAGTCTCACCAAAAGTGTATGTGCATTTCTTTCTCTCTACATCCATGCCAGTATCTATCATTTTTTGTCTTTCTATATAAAAGACATTGTAAAAAGGGCAAGAGGATATATTTCATTGTAGTTATAATTCGCATTTCCCTCATGGTTAGTGACATTGACCATTTTTTCATGTTGATTGGCTGTTTGTCTTCTTTTTAGAAGATTCTGTTCATGTCTTTTGCCCACATTTTAATGTGATTATTTATTCTTTTCTTGCTGATTTGCTTGAGTTCTTTGTGTATTCTGTAGGGTGCCAGCCACATTCACTTATTAGTCCCTTGTCAGATATATAGCTTGTGAATATTTTCTCCCATTTTGTGGCTTATTTATTTGATCTGTTGATCGTTTCCTTAGCTATGTGGCACATTACCAGACTTTAAACTATCCTATAAGGCTATAGTAAAGAAAACAACATGGCATTGGCACCAAAACAGAGGCATAGAGCAATGGAACAAAATGTAGACCCCAGATATAAAAACACCTACCTAAATCCATCTGATCTCTGACAAAGCAGACAACAGTGTACACTGGGGAAAAGAAAGCCAATTCAATAAATGGTTCTGGGAAAATAGAATAGTCACATGCAGAAGAATGAAACATGACGCCTATCTCTTACCACTCACAAAAATTAAGTCAACATGGATAAGAGACTTATATGTAAGATCTATGTTTTAAGTTCACCTTGGCCACACACTGGCACATATGTCTTTAGAAAAGCAGCTAACCTCTTTGGGCTTAATTTAAGTTATAACATAGTCACAATCCAATACTTAGAATGTATAAAGCTACACAATTATTTAAAACTCTTTGCTTGCATTATAATTGAATTTTCTCTTCCCTATTGCAATCCGTTGGAAGTTGACAGGGAGAAGGTGTGCATAATGCTTCGGCTAACAGCTCTGTCTTTGCTCACCTCTTTTCTTTTAAGCTACTATGTTGATTGAAGCTGGTAGGAGGAGAAGAGGTAAAGAGAATAGGGCGATTTCTATCCATTTCATTTTTACTTTCTGCATTTGGTAAGTAGTAGTTAAAGTTGGTATGCCTGAGTAGATCTTTAGAAGATTAAAGCTGAATGTCTTTTGGAGCATTGTCAAAGGCCTTCAATTCTGGAATTCAGTTTAGCCAAGAGGTTGCCTCTATGTTCTTTGCAGTTACTGATCCTCCTTGCTCATCTAGGATTCTTGCTGTCCACTTCTCTCTTCATTCAGCTGAGACCTTTTAAACTTTACAGAAAGCTCAAGTGGACATAGCCAAATGGAAGGTGTGATGCTTTCCTATGTACCCAGCACAGGACCTATCGCATCCCTTGCCCCAGAGAACTGTGTGAGGGTAGGAGGATGGAATTGCTTCAGCAGCACTTTCCTTCCACCAAAGTGAATACTCATCACTTCTCTAATTCCCCGATACCCTGGTAGGAACAAAACCCAGTGTTAGCTCTCTCAGGCATGGAACCTGTCTTCTATATTTTAAAAATATGTATGTGGTTTCCTGCTTTGGGCCAAAAGTGGTTAATAGAGACTGGATATACTCCTATACCTTAAAAAACTAAACTAAAATAACAGGTCAAAATATAAGGAATCATGATGTTTCATTCTGAGAGAGAACAATCGCAGGAAGTAAAATCAATAATTTTCCCAGGTAATGGCTTGGACTTTCAGGAGGACCACGAGAAAGGGGGATCCAAATTGATCTCATCAGACTCCCTGAAGTCAAAGAAATAAACCAGGCACCTTGGGGAGGCCTAAGGAAGCTGCAGTTCTCTGGACAGAGTGCAGGATGGGGGAGCTCCACATAGAGCCCCCGAGATCTGCGGTGGGGCTGTATCTCAGGCTTCGGCTGAGTACTGGCATGTCCACAAACTACTGAAGGAAGGGGAAAGAACCACCCAAAGGTGAAGAGGGCCAATCCTCAGGCTAACTAAAGGCTTAAGAATAGTGTGAAATTCCACCAGCCAGGGTGGTAAACTTCATAATTCAAGGTACATTGAGTCACATACCAGATATTGTTTTAGGAGGGGAGCAAAATTAGTCCTATCCTGAAGACATTTCTGGACCCATATAACATAAGCATACATGCAGCCTGGAAAGAATAAAATAGTTTCCAAGTAAGTGCACATCAGAATAAAGCTCAAGAACATTTTTAGAAACACTAAAATAACTAATACCCACCAAAGTAAAATTTACAGTATTGGTATTAGACCAAAGTAAAATTTACAGTATTGGTATTAGACCAAAAATTCCTAGATGTGCAAAGAAACAAAAAGAAATATGAAGTGCTGAGGAAAAAAATCAATTAGCTGATACTAACCCTGAAATGAAATAGATGATGGAGTTACAAACTACGACTTTATAAGTTGTAACTATAACCTATGTGTTAAAAGAAAAGAAAAAAAAAAAACTAGAGGGAAGATTGAACACATTAAGTAAATACATGGAAGAGATTTTTATACAAGGAAGATTCAAACTAACCTTTGAGAGATGAAAATAAAATTTCTAAAATGAAAACTTCATGGAGATTATTAGTAGCTTATTTAGAAACTCTAGAATACATATCAGTGAACTTCACCTTGATAGGACCAGGCAAAAGGATTGCCTGGAACCAGGAGTTTGAGACTAGCCTCAGCAACATAGGAAAACCTTTTTCTATCTCCAAAAAAATAGAAACATTAGCTGAGCATACACCTATAGTCCTAGCTGCTTGGGAGGCTGAGGCAGGAAGATCATTTGAGCCTGGGAATTGGAGCCTCCAGTGAGTTATGATGAAACCACTGAACTCTAACCTGGGCAATAGAATGAAACGCTGTCTCAAAAGACAAAAACAAAACAAACTGGTGGACCTGAAGGCATAGCAGTAGAAATTACCCAGATGAACCAGAGAGAGAAAAAAGACTGGCATAATAACACAATAGTGAGCATTTGGGGAAATTATTTCAGTATCTTTATTTTTTCTTATATTTCACCTACAGCTTAATAATGAAAACTTGATAATGTTCTTGTCTACTTCATGAAAGAGCTTAAAAGAAGTTAGAGAAGATTGAAAAGAAACCAGACAGTGGTGTTAACAGGAAATTGCATACATGTGATGCTTTATTTTAAATTTCCTTTTGCTGTCTTCTGAAGGATTATGGTGACGTGGCATTTTCTACAGACAGATGCTAAAAAGTTCTATTGCACTAATGAGATAATAAGAAAAAAGAAAACATGATTCGTATAGTGCAAAGAATGGCATCCATGTCTTTCTTATTTAATGTATGTTCATTAAGCACCTTCTGTGTGACAAATACTGATCTAGAGAGTAGGGATTCAACAGTCAAGAGAGCAAGGAAATTCTCTGCTTTAAGAAACTTATATTGAGAGACACAGAGGTGAAGAAATAAATATGTATCTCTAAGTATCGAACGGTTAGAGGCTTTTCTTTTTTTCTTTAACGTTGGGGATTCATTGAGGGTACACAGAACCAGGTTACATTGATTGCTTTTGTTAGATAAGGACCTTGTTATAATTGTGTCCCCCCTCCAAAAGGTGAACTACACCTCTAGTCCCACCACTCCCACCCTCCTCCCCTTTCTCAGCTCTCTCCATCCCCCACACCCCACTGTGAGCTAGGACCTTAATCATCCTCATATCAGAATTAAGTACATAGGATTCTTGTTTCTCCATCCTTGTGATGCTTTACTACAAAAGATGCAAAGTCTCCATCTCTTTTAATGACTGAATAGTATTTCATGGTATACATATACCACAGCTTGTTAATTGCCCACCAACCCAAGAATGGGTTGTTAGGCTGTTTCCACATTTTGGCAATTGTAAATTGAGCTGTGATAAACAGTGTAGTGCAAGTGTCCCTGTGGTAAAAGGATTATTTTTTCTTCTGGGTAGATGCCCAGCCATGGGATCTTAGGTGAGGACCTTTGAGCCAAGTCCTGAAGAAAGTGAGGAGAGGAGCAAGGCCGAGCATCTTCCAGTATGAGAACCCTGCAAGTATCAAGACAAAGCCCGGGGAGTGACTTAGTCTATTTGAAGAGTAGGAAGGAGATGTGTATGACTGGCACTGAGAGGATGTGGAGGAGACTAGTTGGAGAAATGATCAGGGTGGGAGCAGATCACAGAATACCATGAAAGTTCTGGGACTTGACTCTGAGTGAGCTGGGATGCCATCATAGCCTCTGAGCAGAAGAGCATGGTCGTACTTACATTTTAAAAGAATTTCTCTGACAGATGATCGCACTTACATTTTGAAAGTATTTCTCTTTTAGGTTACAGCACAGTAACCTAAAAGAGAAATGATGTAGCAAAAGAAGTGAGTTGGCTATAACTGATTTCCTAACAGATCAGATGTGAGTATGAAAGAAAAGGAGTTAAGGATATTTTGCATTTAGGGAAGAGCATTACATACCACCTATAAGGAAAAGATAGAAATTAACAATGGAAGAAATAAGTTGTGAAGTAGACAATTAGACGTTCATTTGGAACCTGTAAAATTTGAGATATTATATTTTGGAACCTATAAAATTTGAGATATATTCTATAGAAGACTTGAAATGGCCAAGAATGACTTGAGCCAGGCAGAGTGGCTCATGCTTGCAATCCCAGCATTTTGGGAAGCTGAAGCAGGAGGATTACTTGAGGTCAGGAGTTTAATACCAGCCTGGACAGCATGGCAAGACCCTGTTCCCATAAAAATAAAAGACTTGAATTATTTCTACAGTCTTGATGCCAGGTTATCATTTCCACTGATTCCGTTACACACCTTAATGTCCAGCATCAGGCTGGTCAGAGTCTTTCATAGCATCAGCTAGCCTGCCTCAACAGAGCGCCACCTACTGTTCATAGTACTTTGTGTCCTATGATGGGGCTTCTCTGAAGACAATATGGTAAAGGATACTGAAGATCCCATACAGTTCCCGTGCATATGGTAACTGTAAGTGGGGAGGGAATGACAGTTCATGGAATGAATCCTTGACCAAGAAGACACAGGAACTGGTGAATATATTCTTCTGTCTTTCTCCATGAACACGCACATGGTCCTGAAGTACAAGGGTGTTCCAAAGATTGAACACTTAGTAGTAGTTAGCTCAGGCTGGGTATGGTGACATAGGCTTGTCGTCCTAGCTAATCAGGAGACTGAGGAGGGGGGTCAAGGCTGCAAGTGAGCTGTGATCCCGCCCACGGCACTCCAACTCTCCAGCCTGGGTGCCAGAGTGAGACCCTGTTTTTCTAAAATAATAATAATGATGATAATAATGATAATAGTTATCCCCATGATGCACCCTTATTTTGGTTCACCTCCCTAATTTCCTTCTTCACTTTTCTCATCGCTACTTTATCTTTGGGATAGCACTCCATAATAAAACCAACAAAATGGAAGCAGCCCGCCTCAAGTGAAGAAAACACACAAGTGGAAATTTCGAACAAGTAAAACTGGGTAGGCAAAGGTGCTTTGGAAGAGCTAACTGTGCTCATTGACTCTGCTCCTCGTCTTCTCATCCCCCTCTTCTACTCCAGTCTGGATTTCCCCAATATCCAAACAAATAAACTCTTACTATGAAAATGATGACCACTGTATTGACAAATTCAATGGTCAAAACTCATTTTTTATCTTAACCTCTCAGCACCACTTGACATAAAAAGCACCTTTTTTCTTTAATCTCTTTTTTCATTCCCCTAATGACTGTAACTAAGTTAAATATATTAAATACCATCTACATGTAGAAAATGCCCAAATGCATGTCTTCAGCCCAGATACCTCACTTTATTTCAAAATTACATGCCCAAATATTTTCTTGATCTCTCCATTTGGATTCCTAATGGATACCAGACATTTACTATACACAAACAGACTCCTGAACTCCTCCAATTACCCCTCCAAACCTTCTCTCTTTCTCTCACATCTCGTGTCTAGGACACCTCATTGTTTCAGGCTTCAGGAGACCTCCCTGACTCCTTTCTCTCTGCAAACCTGACATTCATTTTGTCAGTAAATTCTGCTTAATGCTGTAACCCAAACCCTGGTTCTTGGACTTACCTGCTTTTATAGTACTTGGTATTTTATAACATACTTATAAATAACTTATTATGTTAATTAGCTGTCTTATTCAAGTAGAATGTAAATTCTTTTGACAGACATTTTCATTTGATTTTTTCACTATTATGCCCCTAAAACATAGAATATAGTTAGGATATACTAAAAACGCAAAGGTTATTTATGGGATGAATAAAAAGTATTATTGATGTATATGTGTGTGTGTGTATTTACTAAGCAGAAATTTTGGTAGAAGCAAGCTTGTTACCATCCATCTTGGGATCAAACTACCTTGCTTCACTATTTTACTTTAAAACGAAGGTAATCTCTTCATTGATGATGAAGGAAAGATTAAATTTTTCCCCTGAAGTTTCGATAATTTGAGTTTATAAAACAAAATGATAATAGATTAATAAAAAAGAAGGAACACAAATTAATGAATGTGCATACGGGCATTAGAGTCGTGCAAAATAAGACTTAAAAGTTCATGTTTAAATAGCTTCTTCACAGGGGAACAGAGATGCAGGGCTATGTATGAATAAATGGTTTTAAGGGATGAGTGAACTCACAAAACAATACTCTGGAACCAGTTTCCCTGGACTTGGAGGACGGCTTACAGCCAAGGGGCGCACTTAGGGAAAAGAAAAAGGTGTCATACTGTGCAGGTGAAAATATCTCAGGTAGTCTCAGAGCTGCCCTCAGAAAGAATGGATGGCAGCTGGAGCTTGAGTTAATCTCTCCTTGATGCTGACAAGAGTGGGGGTTGTTTGTAGAAAGGGTGGCTGTTTATGTCACCAATGGAGACTTTCTTCTATACATGAAAGTCTTCACAAAAGGCTGCTTCCCAGGACTATTCCTGCCTGCAAGCCCTCTGAATAACTATCTTGAAATATGTCAAATGATTATATTTTGGGGTGAAATATTTTGGGTTTCCTTGAATAACTTGAGGTTTCTGATGTACATGTTCAAAGGTGCTTGCATGTTCTGTCCAGCACGTTAGAATGTTCTTACTGATGTAGAGAAACAAAGACAAGGCAACACCAGGAATAAGATAAAAAGAAAGATTTAGAATGGGGATATTGGAGAACATTTGCTGAGAGCGCACTGAATATGTACATGTGGATATGAATTTCTTATTCAGAGCCAGTCTGAGCAACATGACCCTTTTCTAAAGCTTCTTACACTTTTCTTGTATCACTGATCTGAAGCCTCTGTTTTATTGAAGCTTATGATGATAAGGAGGTTGAGCCCAGATTAATTTAACGTCTCTTTTTCTCTGTGAAATCCAATGAAAGTATTTTATCATTTAGAAGAAATATCATATTTTTGCATTCGAGTGAAATCTACAAGGCAAAGAAAATTTTACCATGGGCATTGTGAACTATTTCAACCTATCGTTACAACAAACCTGTTCTTCCACTTTTTAAAAACAAAATATGATACTTTGAAAGACATGCTTTATGTCACCTTATAGATGTTCTGAAGTCTAGTAGAGAAAAATATGTTGCTAGCACATGACTTAAAAATAAAACAACTGTATCCCTAACACGGTGTCAGAGGACAACCCAAGAAACTATGCAGGGTGGAATTTTAGCTTTGGTCATAGAGTGACAAATGATTGCTTTAAAACCTGAGACTTCTTTCTTTTTAAAAAATTGTTATTTGTAGATTTGAGGAAAATAAAAAAAACACTATGTAAAATAAGACAATATAAAACTGTGGGTGGATGAGGGGCAAAAAATAACCTAGAATTTGAGATCAATGACCTTTATTGTTATTCTAGAAAAAACATCAGAAGGAAAGTAACCTTTCATTAAATTCAACAATAGGCAGAACCCACAGCTGGCACGAAGGGTGTGTTTCCCTTCTTTAAGCATTCTTTAGATTTGCTTAACAGGACAGTTTGATTTACGTTGCTTATTTCTTCTTCTTTCTTGGCTTTCAAGAAAGAGTGTACTGCTGGGGCCCTTTTCCCTTAAATTTTAATTTGTTTTCTGATACATGAGCTCATTTTTCTGTTTGAAAGAATGGAACAATGCCTATAACACAGTGAAAAATGAAGCTTTCTTTCATGAATCCAATCCATTGAGGAAAACAAATGGCAATATGTTTAATAAATTACTGTATCCACATTTTAAACATTTTAATCCGTATTACTATTTTTTTTCTCTTTTACTGTTCTTCTTTTTTCTTCTGCTTATTTTTTCTCTATGATTTCATCAAATGTTTTTATTTGTCTTTTGGGAAATAAAAATGAGGACTCAGAAAGTGTGGAGGTTATAGAATTCCAGAGAGCTATCACATAAACTGTGGTAAGAGATATTCATCCCAAGGATGAATGAATTTGGCTCAAAATAGAATATGAAAATCTTTGAGAACTATAGTGTATACCATTGCCCAGGCCCTAGACCAGCAACCACAGCCCATAGTAAGTGCATTCGAAATGGTAGCTTTCAAGTCAATGGTTGCCTACCAAAACAAAATAATAAAAATCAACCATTATCCTAGGATTTATACAAGACCTAGAGTATCTAACTTAATGTTAAAAATATCTAGCATACAATCCACATGTAAAGCAAAGCACATAAATATAAAAGATGTAAAGTCTCCATTTTTTATGGCTTAATAGTATTCCATGGTATGCATATACTACAGCATTCTTGAGTTGATGGGCACTTGGGTTGATTCCATGTCTTGGTGAATAAAAAAAAAATAAAAAATTTAAAAAAGAAAAGAAGCTAGTGCTTCTCAACAAACACCCATGCACGCTCGTATGTACACCCCCCCCCACACACACAGGAAAAGCTAAGTATACAAAGAAAAAGAAAAATATCAGCTCACAAAAAAAATGGCAACAGATGTCAAAGCTGAAAAGACAAGCATTTTCAAATTTTTATATTTTATTGTGTATAATGTGCACATTTTTTGCCCAAATTTTTGAGGGAACAATGAGGATGCACTTTATGCCTCCGTAGTACTCATTCTGTGCATATAGATATAAATGTTTTTAATTCTTCTATTTATGCTTATGCATTCAAAGTGTAATGCACAAGTAGAAAGTAATGACATTCATATGCAAAATAATACCCACGATGAACTTGCAACAAAAACTCATGCTACATGAAGTACAAAAGCAATCTCAACACACTTCAAAACCCAACTTGCTAGTACCTGATGGGCTGACACGCCAACTGAAATTGCTTCATGTGTTAGTAAACAAGTCCTTTAAGGTCCCAATGAAGAAAAAGTGACTTTGTGCATGCAGTCAACTGGTGATGATTGAACACCTACAAGCAGAATCAAGAAAGCACTAATCGCTCAGATTTGAGGTTGGATGCTAATATCAGGGAACAGCATCAAGAAGGAAGTAGTTTGTGAAACTGTTTTAAAAATGTGGCATCAACAATTCTTGGATGGAACCGAGGACAGTGAAATATACCTGGGTGAGGAAAGTGACTCCAGAAGACACCAATAATGTAGAAATTGAAGAAGACTATACTTCTTATATTAACTGATGAAGGGCTTTTGGCCTTCTATAATACATAAATGTCATAAATTTGTTACTGGTACGTAGTATTTCTTATACCTTGTATCTGTTCTTGTGTTTGTAATTATTTGTTCAATAAAACTGCTTGTACCACAACATGTTAAAAGAAAGCAATGCTAAAATTCCTTTATAATACAAAAACAATGACCTAAATCTAAACAAATAAAAATTTGAATTAAAAAATAAAAATGAAAGATTTTTTTCCTGAATGTTTGGGCCAAAAACAAGAGTGCATAATACATAGAAAAATATGGTATCAAATACTTTAAAGGATTATGCATATCCCAAGAAATAAAGCTGAACGTTCTTGAAACAAATGGGAAAATAGAAAGTCTCAGCAAGGAAAGATAAGATATAAAAACAAACTGGTCGGAAATTTTGGAATAGAAAAAAATACAAGAAAGAAAACTTAAAAATTGATTAGTAAGGGCTCAAAGTCAGAATCAAAATGACAAAGGAGGGAGTCAGCGAACTTGAAAATAGATCATTAAAAATTAATCAATCTGAACAACAGGCAATGAAAAGATTGAAAAAGTTGAACAGTGCTTCAGGGCTTGGAGAGATAATACCAAAACATCTAGCATCTGTATAAATGGAGATGAAGAAAGAGAGGGGAAAGAATGTGATAAAGTTGAAAATTTCTCAAATTTGTTAAAAGGCCTAAACTTAACAAATTTGAGAAACTCAATAAATTCTAAAGAGCAAAATCCCATAAGAAATCCATGATCAGACACATAACAATAAAACTGCTGAAAATGTAGACCATGAAAATGGTGCGTGACTTACAGGTATAATAATTCTAATGTCTGGGTTTCTTAGCAGTAGCCAGGACAGCCCTCAGATCAGCTAAAAGGGAAATGATTTGATTTTCTTTTTGTTTAAAGATTATGTATAGTTTCTGAGGGATACTAGCAGTGTAGGAAGAATCTAATTATTTGTGTAATATATATATGTTGAATACTATGGAGAACATGCTACACACAATCATGGACATAAAGGTGAAGCAGATACAGATGATGATTTCAAGGTACTTATGATCTACAATGGAAATTAGAACATATAGGGAATATTGTGTCTGTGCTGATTAAATATCCATGTATAATTTATTTGAAAATGTAGAGCCTTTAAGTGACTTAAAGCAGAAATTTATTATTCTCTCTCATAATGATGGTTATTGAATAGGATCAATGACCAACTGGTGTTTTTGATTTGGTATCTCTGATGTGGTTATAATATATCACCGTCTGGGCTGGAGAAATCTGAAGGTGCCAGTAGCTGAGTTTCCAAGGTACATCATTCACAGGCAAACAATTTCTTCTTGCTATTGGCAGAAAGTTTAGTGGAGGGAATTACTATGAATGCCTTATGGATGTTCTTTCACATGTCTTGAGTCTCTCACAGCATGGCAGTTGAGTTGAGTTCAAAGTAGGGCTCTTCAAAGAGTTTCAAGAGGCTTGGGTATAGCTACAAAACTTCTGAAGACCTAACCAAGAAAATCACTTCTTATACATTCTATTGGTTAAAATGCTGAGCCAGCCCAGTTTCCAGGGGAGGGGATGGAATAGGATCATGATTATTGAGAAGTATGGTTCATTTTCAGACCATCTTTGTAAATTACCTATGATGGTCTGTCTTCTGGTTGCCAGTGATCTACATCCTTTACAGATGCAATATTTACTCACCTCCCACCCAAGACCTGCAAAGGCTCATCTCATTACCAAATTCACTCATACTGAAGTTTGAGGAGCTTCTCATTAAAATCTGGTCCAGTAACAGGATTGCCCTGTTTGATCTTAACTTACAAGAATTAAAGACACACATTATCTGTCTCCCATTTGTACAGCATATACATTCCCTAATAGGCACTCAAATCTAGAAATGGGGCAAGACACACCAGTACACCTACTTTATTACAATTCTTAAATCTAGGCGAACACATGTTGCCAATTCCTTGATTAAGGCCACTTTTGTTTCTTGGGAGTGATTTTCCATTCTTCACTCTGAGACACACCTTTTTTTTTTTTTTTTTAATAATGTCCCGTGTTTGCCACAATAACTTTCTTAGCTTGCCTCTACTTTAATGATTTTTTAATTTTCATATTTTTCTCTTTTTCTTTTTAGTACACTAAGTGATTGTGCCTTCAGCTTTTTAATTTTTGAATTGTCATTGTCTTTTTCAGTCCAAGCTAATGATACTTTGCCAATATAATTTTCTTAAAGTATCATGAATTACTTATGAATCTAATTGGGATAAGCGTATAATTATTTTTTTTTTAAGTCCAGGCATAGTGGCTCATGCCTGTAATTACTCCCAGCACTTTGAAAGGCGGAGGAAGAATAATTGCTTGCAGACAGGAGTTTGAGACCAGCCTGAACAACATAGTGAGACTCCATCTTTAAAAACAATTTTTTTTTAAATTAGGTAAGTGTGGTGGCAAATGCTTGTAGCCCTAGCTACTTGGGAGGCTAAACTGGAAATACAGCTTGATGTCAGGAGTTTGAGGTTGTAGTGAGCTTTGATTGCATAGGTTGCACTCAAGTCTGCTGGGAACAGAGTGAGACCTTGTCTCCTTGAAAAAAAAATAATAAAATAAATAAACACATCTTATCGGCACATTTCTTTGAAATGATTTATTTGCTACTTTTTAATAGGAATCATAAGACAACACTTTAGGGTTTCTTTTAAGGGTCGTTTTAAATCTTGGGGTTGTGTCCTAAGGGCTCTTTCAGCCACATCCTTGATCTAAACTCTGAACCATGGTGTTACAATTTACTGGGCACGTCCTGGATTTTTATCACCCTCAGGCATTTTGTATATACTTTAAGAATCTCTTGCTGGTTGTAAAAATCTGAGAATGAAAAATAATTCTTTTAACTCAGTAAGTTCTAAATCCTTTATGTTTTCTATAAAATCTGTTAGAAAACTGAGTAGGACTCTTTTTAGTTGATCTCTTTATATCCACACCTTTCCATTTGTAGCTAAAAGAAACCATTTAGTACTTTGAACACCATGCCTGAGGTCTTTTTATCCAAATGCACCAGTTCTTACATGTATTTTCTGTTCACTATGTTACTAAAATCTTTGCCACTGAATAAAAAGATAGGCCATATCGCTAGCTTCCAACAATAATTTTCTTGCTGTCTTTCAATGCTTCACTCTCTTTTAAGTTTCCATCTACCACAAAGATTTTGGTGTAATTTTAGCATCTGATTCTATTTCCCCATCCCCACTCATCTGCTATATTCATCCTTTTTCACATCAATGTTCCTGCCACTTCTTCTAAAACCATGACTTGATAGTTCCTTGCAAATTTCCATCTTCTTCAATTAATGTTATTTACTTTACTCTCCTTTCAATCCTAAGGGCCATGTTATCAACTTTTTTGTCAATGAATTAACAGAGCTACTTAAAAATAATAACTATAAAGGAAAAACATACTATGATTGGGTATAATAAGGGAACTGACCTAGTCAGAAAGATCAAAAGTGGATTTTCTGAGAAAGTCATGATTATGGTAAAACCTGATTTAAAAATTAGAAAAAAACTGGGCCTTGCTACCATTTAGTTGCTCCAATGATCTAAATTTCAAGTTTTTATTTGACCACAGTCATATTATCTTTTAATGGTGTGATTGCTCATGCTACTAAATCTTCATTCATGTTCCAAACTCCAGACTTTTTAACTTCTTTGCATTTCCTGCACACCTGCCATATGCTTCCTTTCCCAAAATCAGCCTCTATGTCAAGAGCTCACTTTATACACTAGAATCTTCAAACACATTGATTTTGCTTTTTTTTTGGCCAGGGCTGGGTTTGAACCCACCACCTCTGGCATATGGGGCCAGCTCCCTACTCCTTTGAACCACAGGGGCCACCCTGATTTTGCTTTTAATCTCCATGTTTTTTACTCTACCTAATGCATCTGACCCACCACCAATTGCTCTTTATTATATCAACCTGTTGATTTCCTTATTGTAAGTCTGGGTCTAAAATTACTTTTTCTATTGCTTCTTGGCCTTTTGGCTAAGATCATGTGCAAAATTATTTATTATTTTGGTATCTGTTAAGCCTATTTGACCCGAAATCATCAGCATCTAGAATAGTGCCTAACATATGATATATGGCTAATAAATGTCTATTAAATAAATGAATGAACAGATAAATAACTTTTTTTTATTTATTTCATAGAGAAAGTGGAAGAAAAAAAAACCTTGATAAATGGGAAGAGTATCATAAATTTAAGCTATTTAATTCCAACTAACTAATTCAATTTTTTTTAATTGTCTAAAAGTCCCCTTTACATTTCCAATAGCAATTATTTGTATCTAGAAACTATGCCTTCCACCCTCATTCTCAGCAAATGAATTCTCATTTATTAAGATCCAAATAGGCTTCTTCAAATACCTTTTTTCCCCTTCATTTTTCCTTTGTCAGTCTTGTTTGAGTCATTCTTTCCAAATGAGTTGGAAAGATGAAGCAATCTGATATAAGGATGAGCTCGACTTTTACTCATTCGTCAGCTCATTTATCGAAAAGTTCTTGAGGACCTGAGTCTACAGGAACAGGATTAACTCAGCATTATCTCTGCCGTTAAGGATCTCACAGGAAGGTCATGTTCAGTGCTAACTCTGCAATTGACAACCTGCATGGACTACTTCCTTTCTCTTTATGCACACAACTTGTTTTTCTCCCCTTTACTCATGATATCAGAGTCTGTGTACTGCCCAAACTGTCCAAAGCAAAAAAGAAAAAATCCACGATGATGAAAATGTTCTCTTTTGGCTCTGTTCTATAGAGTAGTCACTAGCCTCAAGTGGCAATTGGGCACTTAAAGCGTGGCTAGTATAACTGAGAATGGAAGTTTAAGTTATATCTAATATTAATGTAAATTCAAATATGCATGTGACTTGGCACTGTATTCAACTGCACAGATGTAGCCATTCGTGCCTCTGATGAGTTCTGTTAGTTCCCTCCCCATGGCAAGTTCTGTTCCTTCTCAGGGCCTTTGCACGTGCTGAGTTCTCTGCCTGCAGTGGCCTGTGTTCACTCAGCACTCTCTCGTACAACTGTTCACACATCTGCTTACTTCTCTTTTAGAACTTGACTTAAAGGAAAGCTCCTCCTCTTCTTGACCTTCCCGTTCAAAGCAGAAATCTCCTAACCCTCTTACTCTTTCTATTTTCTATCCCTTCCTATTGCTTGTTTCCTTCACAACATTTATTAAAAGTACTTATTGTTTGCCTGCTTTCTTGTTTGGGGAACGTCTCCTCCATCAGAATAAAGCTTAATGAAGGGAAAAACTATGCATATCTTGCAAATGCCTGTGATTTCACAGACTAAAAGGGAACCTATTATAAAGCAGGCATTTAAATATTTTTGAATAATCGAGTGATCAAATGGTTGTTCTAATTTTTAAGTGCAAAAGAAAGTATTTTGTTGTAGATGCATAGAAGTAGTGACAAATAAAACTGCCTAGGCTAGAAGAGGGGATGGAGCTCAGCGAATATTTTTATGGAAGTCACATTTGAACTACGTGGAAAATAGAGTGAGGACAATCTAGGCAGAAGAAACACTGTGTGTAGATGCCCACAGCCATGAAAAGTGTGACCTGTGTAGGAACGGTGAGCAATTACATGTGACTGAAGCATTCTGCTCTTTCTTCACTTGAGACCACCCCTTCCTTCTCAGAATAAAGAATAATTCCTTTCCAAGACAAGTTATGCTACCTGTGATCCTTATCTCACACTTCTTCCATTGCCTGGGAAACAGGTCCCATCAATTATCTGTTTATATTGATTCAATTTCTTTATTTCCACCAGACTTTCTGGTCTGTCTAACATATTTGCTTGGAAAACATTCATGGTGGAAAAGCAAAATCTTCCCATCCAATCCACAGCCCCTTAACATCTCTCAATGCTTTTCAGACCAATTTACAAAACTATTCTTCACAAACCACCTTGACTTGCTCGCCCCTTAGTCATGTCTTTTGAACACATGACTCAGCTGCTTTTC
Organism: Arctocebus calabarensis; assembly: GCA_963573935.1. Lineage (NCBI taxonomy): Eukaryota > Metazoa > Chordata > Mammalia > Primates > Lorisidae > Arctocebus > Arctocebus calabarensis. Next base: position 27,560 of record CAUYON010119795.1, read on the forward strand.
TCACATCAGTACATCTCTGATCATTTTCCTTCTTTGCCTAAAAACTTTGAATAACATTTTGGACTCAGCTGGATGAAGGGTAAATTTGTAAGATTTAATTATAAATGCCATTCTACCCTTGAACTGGCCCTGGATTGTTCTTCAGAATGTTTCTATTACTATACCATAATTTAGCTAAAATGGACTATTTACTAGTATATTTTCTATAATTGGTGGGGTTGGCTGTTGCTATCTTTGAGAGCTATCCCTGACTTTCTTAGAATTAACTTTTTGTTGCCAAGGATTGTCTCTTTGTCATTATATGTGCAGTTCCTAGTAAAGCTTGAACTGTGGTGGCCACTCAGTGCATGAATAAGTAAAGATACCTTCTATTTAGACCCTGCCCTTTGACTAAAAGGAAACTAATCTAAATCTCAGAATTCAGGCAGCCTCAAGAATATTACAGTTGAAAAAAGCACCATTTACTCTATTCTGTAACTGAGAATAGGCACATGGTTTTGAATAAATGAGTGAACAAATGGATGGAAAAACAGCATAATTAGTTTCAATATGCTTTACTTATATTGATAGAGAGATTGCATCTGATTACAGTAACAACAGATCACAAAAGAAAACAATAAAAACTTCAAACCAAATATATAAACTCTACATTTATAATTTAAATTTTATTTTGGATTCTCCTTCTTTAATTCAATAAAAACGTATGGAATAGGAACCCACTTCAGGTGCATTCTTGTGTTAGACACCATGGAGAATATAAGAAAAACAGGGCATTTATTTAATAATTTTTATTTGAACTAGAAAGTTTCTTAAGACATGTAAAAGATCATTCTATAGATTTCTGAATTTCAATACCGTCTACTTCAGCTTGCCATCACATTGTTTATATCTTTTACTAATAATTTGTCTGAATTAAATCTCACTTAAAGATTTTCTCGATTTCACTGGCATAAGAATACAAGTTGCTGTTTTTCCTTGCTTGTTCTTCTTGTGTTTCTTTTTTAAAACATTATGGCCCTGTTTATTAGTATTCTTATAGTTTTTGTACATCATGGATTGCAATTTTGCCTTCTAGATCATTTTTTATTTGTTGAAAAGCCCCTTCTTTCCCGATTGCTTACTTTAAATATGTCTTGAATGTGTGTCCTCCAAAGTACACTATCATTTGCTTATAATTATTGTGCATCATTTGCTTCAGAAAGTTTCCATCCATCTTCTTCTGTGTACTGAACGGATGTGCCAGACAAGGTTAGTAGAGCAGATGTTCTCTTTTTTGGCTCTTCCAAGTAGGAAAGTCATAAATGGAATCAAAAGATTTATGAAAATGTGTTCTAATCAATTGAAGAATGCTTTTTGAATATAGTTTTAAAACCAAGAAAACAAGCATATATATATATATATATGTATATATATAAGTTGTTATAGAACTTTACAAGAATATTTTTATAATAATTATAGTAATAGAATAATAAGTTAAAGAAAATTGGTATCATGGGTATCATCATGAAACTTTTATATTATGAACCATTTCAGCCCCCAAACATTAATTTTTTCATTCTTTCTCTGAACAATTAGACACCATCACTGTTGTGATTTCAGAAACGGATAATGTTCTTAACAGTGAAAAATTCTGTGATTAGCAGATGAGTCTGGAAAGTAACCATGTTTTATGAGCAGTCTGCTCTTAAAGAGCTTCCAAAATTCTGGAAGCAACGCACAGTAGCTCCGATGGCAAATCAAGCCAGGATTCCTTGTGCTTTTTATTTTCTCAAATCTAGAAGAAAAATGACTACGAATTTACAAATAAGATTCCCAGATTAATATCTCAGTTTTGGTACGTAGGCTACTATTTTCCTTAAGGTTGATCTGTCTACAGCAGAGGTGGAAGTAGGGGGAAGCTGGTGTGGTAGGGGGTGAAGAAAAGAAAAATTCAACTTAAAGAATGCAAAGAGAAGGCAGGAATTCACATTCCAAGATTCAAAATGGATTACATCACAAGTCAATTTCCTTGCAAGCCAGGCTACTCCTCAAAGAGAATATTTTCTAAATCTCTTTAATCTTCTGTAAATAATCACAGTTTATGCCTGGAAAGCTTCTCCCCATGTGCAGAGAAAATAGCAATTCCACCACCTATGGCGGCAAGGCCAAGGGAGTCTCTGTCTTATATAGTGATAGGAGAAGGGAGTGGTCACATGTGTGGTTCCTAATTCCCTCCAAATATTCATAGTAGATGTAGTAGATGTTTTAGGGATGTGGGATTAGGAGGAGGAGAGCAGCGTGGTACAAAAAGATGGTGATAACTCAGTAAAGGGGCCAGGAGGTGGGAGCTCCTATCCTGACTCCCCGTTTGGAACTCAGGAAAACAGCCAGCTTGAAGTCAACTTTATACAAATATGCTTTTTAGCTTTCATGAAGCACCTTTGTGTCCTGTGTTTATAGAAGGAACTCAAAAGTATGAGGGAATCCATCTGGGGCGCATGCCAGAGGGGATATGTAAAAGGGATATAGTGGCTCTTCAGTGAGTCTACAGAGCATTTATTCAGTCAAGAAGGGGCTGAGGTGAGCACAGACAAGCCACAGATCACGTGAGATGAGCCAAGGTCAGACTGGCCCAATTGGGGAGGACCCTGGGCTTCAGCTGAGCTAAGAAAGACAACTACTTTCCATCAGTCTGGCAGCAATTACAGACACTGATGCTGCCTGGTTAGCAGGACATGGATGGGGAGGGCCACAGTGTAGGACTGAAATTCTGTAAGCAAATCCTGTCCAAGACCCTCTTCACCTCGACCATGACAATGCAGACCCTAAAACATCATCCTGAAAACAAAGTCTTGGTTTGGAAGTAAGGTGAAGAAAGAGGTAAGAAAGACCAATAAAAGGAACCAGTGTAATCAAAGAATTATTTTACATTACTAGACTTGGCAAAGTTCAAGGTGTACATGTCATTGCATTGTAGATGGAATCAGTTAAAACACTTTACTGTAACACACACGTGGAAGAACAAACAGAGGTGAAAGTACAAAGGCCATTACTTACATACTACGTGTGTACTCTCTAAACGAGAACAGGCACATGGTTTTGAATAGATGAGTGAACAAATGGATGAGCCAAAAGCATAACTAATTTCAATAAGCTTTATTCATATTAATAGAGAATTTTGAGATACACAAAAGTTAAGAAATGTAAAACCCATGTGGACAGCAAAAAATGAAGCCCTTCCAGCAACACTGACAAGCCTAGCAAGTTTTAATGTGCACAGGTAAACCATAAAGGATGCTATCGAATGTGTTTCTTGGAAGTGAAATAATGGAGCATAACAGCCTGTCTCAAAACTTTCCCAATGACTCATGTATATGCTACTATATGTGTTTGAGAGCTTTTCTCTTAAAAGGTCATAAGAATAACTGGGTTTTAGCCTTCATATGAAAGCTATAGATTAGCTTCATAGTAGGGTTAAGTACAATGGATATTTTTTCTTCCATTCTTGAGATACTTTGCTAAGAAGAATATTTCCAGCTCCATCCATGTAAACATGAAAGAGGTAAAGTCTCCATCTTTCTTTAAGGCTGCATAGTTTTCCATGGTGTACATAAACCACAATTTATTAATCCATTCATGGGTTGATGGGCACTTGGGCAGAATATAAATGTCTTCATATAGTGATTAAAAGGCCATAAAGGCTGTGTTAAATAGTTCAATGAAAATATTTCAGATTGTATATGAAGTCAGCACATTGTGCCCCATGATTGCACCAACGTACACAATTATGATTTAATAAAAATAAAAATTTAAAAGAAAAAGGTCATAAGAAAATTTCTACTAAGTGGGTGTGCAAAATGCTATCATCCCTACTGGAGAATTTTGAAGACAGAGGAGGACGATATTAGCAATTAGTCCTAAACAACAGACAAACACCAGCATACCATGTGGGTACTACGGAGAAGTTGGAAAGTGGAATTCTGTTTAAGATGAGAAGTTTTCTCTTATTTGTGTTTTTCTTATTTGATGTATCTATACGTTTACATCTCGCGCTGTTGCCCAGGCTGCCAGGCTGGAGTGCAGTGGTGCAGTCGCGATCACATTTTACTGCAACCTTGAACTCCTGCGCTCCAGTGATTCCCCTGCCTCAGCCTCCTGAGTGGCTGAGACTATAGGTGTGTGCCACCACAGTGGATTCATTTTAAATATATAAATATGTTTAGAGATGATTTTTAACTATGTTGCCCAGTCTAGTCTTGAACTCCTGGCCTCCAGGGAGCCTTTTGCCTCAGCCTTTCCAAGGGTTTCCCAAAGCGCTGAGATTATAGGCATGAGCCCCTGTGCCTGGCCTAGAAATTTTCTTGAGTGAAATGGAGAGAGCAGAGGAAGAAAACTTTTGCCTTAATGGACATGTTTGTTTATGAAAGGGATATTTCTTTGGTCTTGGCTTACATGACAGAGTATAAACAAAGAAGACTTAAATTGTTCTATTTAAGAAATGAGCAGAAATTCCGTGGGCATAACTTAGCTAACAAACGGGGAATGACAGAAGGCTGAGAGAGAAAGAGACACTTGAGAAAATAGCAGTAATCTAGTCCCGGAAACTGGGCTGGGTGGAGGGAGACGTGGCAGGTCAGAAATCCCACTGGAGGGAGAGTGACAGCTGAGGTGGGTTTTAATCTTGACCTGAGCTGTGCTTTGCTACCGTTGCTATCCAAATCCAGCAAGGTCAAACCAGTGCAAAATCTGGAGGTTCTTTGGTTATAGGTTTGGGGAGCCGGCAGAGGGAACCAAAGCTTCAGAGCTGTGTCTAGTGAGGGGTGAAGTCAAAGCATCGTGAAAGTAATGCAGGAAGCTCAGGAGTAAAGATCTAGCGGGAACTGAAAATTCATCAGAAGCAAGAAATTGAAGAAAGAAGCAATCCAAGGAAGAGAAGCCCACTGAATCTAACAGCTCTCAATGGGTACAGTGGGTGTGAATTTCCACTGGTAAGATGAGGATTTAAGCAAATCTAACACAATATTCAAGAAAAGATTGCTTTCCTATGCCTGGAAACCTATAAATAGGGAGGTTTCAGAAATCTAGGTTAATTTTAACACTTTTTATACAATTGTATATACTTTAAATATATTGCAGCGGTCAGTCAATAACATTTATTGAGTAACTATTATAAGTAGACTGTTGTACCCCAGGCGATGAAAGCTTTGAACTCACAAACTTAGTAAATTCCACGTTAAAATAAAACAAAATAAATTCACATTAGCCTTTCTCTGTGATTATCAAAATGTCCTTTCCTTCCCATGTATTAACTATATAACACTAAATCTCTGCCCTCAAGTTGTTTTCATTATTATTATTAAATGACTATAACTTACAGACAATGGCATAGATTTATGCCTACCGATTGTTTAAAGTTCACGAAATGCTTTCAGCTCCCTTGAGAAAATGCACAGACTATGTGCAAAATAATAATAAAATAATAATATGCCTGAGGATAAACCGTGCTCTTGTTTTCATACTGTGAGTATCACGGGCATTTTACAGCACAGGTTGTTTATGAATGAGGCCCCCGGCTGTTACTGATACTCCGGCAGAAGAAGGAAGTAAAGCTGAGGGTTATAATCCTGATTATAATGGGAGACTGTTTCTGTAGTGAACCAGGGTGAGATACATTCGTTCTCCCTAGGGGTAAACTGCTCAGTCTGCAGCTCCTGCAAAGTACCATGAGGTAAATTACCTCTTTCCAGGTACTAAATGATACCCTGATGCCTTGGGAAAATGAATGGGTGAGTGGTTTACTCGAAGAGCATTTTACTCCCTCTGAGTCAACATCGGATTCTGCCCAATTAAGTTTTGGAGGGCGGAATTGGCCCCAGAAAGAGCAGTTTAAAGGTTTAGAGTTATGGAAGTAATATCAAAACGGGTCCCAGATGTACAGCAAAGATAGGACTTTTCAACATGGGTCAGGTTTCATTATCAGTGGAGTTATTATGTTTCCCTCAGCGGCTACATGAAGAGGAAACATGAACTGTATTAATGTATTTTTTAAAATATTTATCTCCAGTTGATCAACTATCACTTGTTTTCTTCTAAAACATGCCAAATCATCTGACTTAACACTGTGTCAAAGACAATTCAGACTGTTATGACATCAGGTAAATAAAATTGCTGTTCTCTCAAAAAAAAGTATTTTCTGCATTTAATGGGTTTCATAGTCATTGAAACAACGTAGAATTCAAATGTCTAGGCTGGAGGCATTATTGGATTTTAAACTAAGGTTTTCTTGTTGCTATTGTTACTGTTTTTTAAAATAAAGTAGGCCAAAATGACATTTTGCTCAGCTTAGCTAATTATTTCCCAAGTTCTGTTCCAGTCAGTTAAATTAAATTAACAAAATAAAATTAATGAATTTCTGAGAAGCGTTTTCCTTAAAGAGTCTGATATTATTGTTGTTATTTAAATAAAATGAGTATACCTTCTCAGTATAGTAAAAATGCTTAAAGGGTCTTTAAGTCTACTGGATGTGTAAATCTTCAAGTCAATATTTTAGCAGTAACTATTCTAAGTGGCCTTATTAGGTAATATGAATAATAATCAAATTTATAAAGCAGTTTAATTTTCTGAGAGACTTGAATAATTTATTCCAATATGTTAACTATTTCTCAAAAGGCATCCAGGAAATAGGAGGAAGTGATATGTACTCCTTTCTTTGTTTAAGCTGATGTCCTAGGGATGGGAGTTCCTAAAGAGCTTTCTCCAACTTCATTCTTTTCTTCACAGCTGTAATAATATAGCTTTTCTTCAAAGATGAAATTCTGACCGTAAAGCCCATAGATAAGGAAATAAATATAAACGCATACGTTTGTCTTTATTAATATGGTTATTGATAAATAAACATACTGCAATTTTAATACCCAAAGTCAGACTGCTGAGATCTGCCTTTGGTCACAGCCATTTCGTAGAATAGTTGTCCCTCTGAACTTTCGATTTCTCACCTGTAAAATGAAGTAATGATCATCCTACCTCATGCAGTTGTGCTACGATAATGATAACTATTTTTTTTCTTATTTATTTACTTGTTTGTACAGACGAGGTCTACCTATGTTGCCCATGCTGGTCTTGAACTGGATTCAAGCAACAAGAACTTCCAAAATGCTAGGATTGCACGCGTGAGCCACTGTGTCTGGCCATGATGACTTCATCCATTTAAAGTACTTGACACATTGCTTAGCAATGACAAGCCCTCAATACATGTTAGTATTATGATCACATTATTATCATCATTGCAATAATTATTTTAATTTTGTGAGCAGCCCTCGGGGCAATGTTGTGTAGCATATCCATGAAATAGAACATGTGGTTCTTGCTATTTCATGAAATTACTCATAATTAGGAAGAACATTTTAATAAAATAAAGAGGTAATGATGGCATATTATCCATTTTAGGAGTTACTGTTGCTGTGATTCAAAGTTGTCTTCAGTATTTTAATAATTAAAAATAAAAATGATAATTCTTCATGCGGAGGAACACGGGGAACTTTTTGGAGTGTTGAGATTGCTTTATATGGTGACTTTGATGGGACTTATACACTGTATACATGTGTTAAAAATGCAACAGAATGTACAATCTGTAATTGGAAAAGTTTGTAAATTATATCTCAACAGAGTTGATTTTTTAAGAAGGCCATTAAACTTGGTGAGAGGCAGGGTAGTAACATCTTCAAAAGAGTAATGTCATTGGTATTTGAGGATTAAAAATTGCAAAGGGATGAATGGGTCCTGTAGTAGAGGAGTGTGGTGATAATGAGGAGGAGACAGGTGGGGATGGAGAGGCAGGCTGTAGCCTGATAGAGGAGGGGGGCTAAAGAAGAATTCTCCAGACCACCTTTTCATATAAGAGAAGGGAAACCTGCAGAGATTCAAGATACAGGAGCAGAGGTAATTGCTAGGGCAGTTATTGTGAAGGAGTTAAGAGAAAAACTGGTATTAGTCTAATTAACAAGAAGATACCTTTTTCCTTAACGATTGAACCGAATAAAGCCATAATGGGCCATGATCCTAAACTGCTAGAGTAGTTATTTTGTTCATAACACAGGCAATTGAGTTTACACTGGCCTATTGCCTACCTGGCCAGCTCTGTTTTGTCTCTGTTAGTCTGCCAGGACTCTCTCCCTTTGCTTGTTCCCACAAAGTGCACCTGCAGCTAGCATTTCATGAGATAGAGTTTTACTGAATCATGTGCAATGTTGACGTTGAATCATAATAAACTTCCCCTGGCAACGTGTGTTCCTTTCCAAATACAAGGTAGACTGTTCAAATTCTGCAAACTGGCTTGATCTGCCCATGTTCTTTGACCATTGGGTGGGTAACCTTAAGAAACTCACAGCAGTGGGAAATCACAGATGCATTCAATCTCCTGTCTGTGGCCAAGAGTGAGTACACATTTCAGGACTATTTGACCCTTTTTGAGAAATGGGATGCTTTTAGCTTTCTAGTCTTTCCCCTCTAGGTAAAATTGGAATTAATCTTATACTAATCGAGCTTTTCTTCCTTTTCATTTCTATTCCTAAAAGTATTCTCAGGAAAAGGGCTTGAAAGCCAACTAGAAACTAGACACACATTCCAAGATATTTTCTTCATCTTCTCTACTCCTTCTATTTACCCCAGATGCTCAGGGATCTTGTTTCTTAAATCCCAAGGTACTAGTAGGATTATTGGGAAAATTACTTTTTAAGTTCTTCATTGTGTATACTTCCACATTAAAACCAAGGAGCAACAATGGTGAGTGATCAACTTCTTTCTTATTTTCTACCTGACCATGTGGTATGTTCTTTGCTAAGTCTTTGATTAGTACCCATTTTCAGTGAATGGTTGACTTTGTAAATACATGGATGGGTTCCTTGATCCTCTGACCTACTCAACTACCTTTAACAGAAAAGTATATATAGCAGGCCTTCGATGAAGATATGCAGAAAAAATCTTCAGCCACTGTGACTTAAAAACACACAGATTTTGAGAAAATGTTCTGTGTGTATCTTCAGAAAATAAAACATTATTACTTTTTGAATAATTTCATGTGAATTACATGTGAAAGAGGGAGAAAATTATATTCACCACAATTTCCTCCATGGAGAACAATGAATTTGTTCTTATGAAGATTATTTTATAAGACTTCTTGGGACATGGGTACGGCCTTGAAAATTTAATCCCCAAAGAGATTCCTTGGTGTGTAGAGTATTTCATATCCCAAGATAATGGGTGGGAACTTTTGGTATCACAGGAAAGAGGTTAGAACAAGGAAGAAGGAAATGTGAAAGGTGGTATAGGAAATGTGTAATATGAGGATTTTTTTTTTTTTTTTTTTAGTGAGGGAAGAAGCTCTGAAGAGGTTACTTCTATATCCAGAGATTCTTGTTTCAAATTGACAGCCATGAGATAATAGGAACAGAATATATCAGAATATATATATCACAAAATTAAAACAATCATTGCAATGAACAGAATATATCAGGAACAGAAAATACATGATTTGAGAAGGTTGAGAAATGTATTGAATTTTAAAACTTATTTTGTACTATTTTACAGCTACTAAACTGTAGACACAGGACTGGACTTGACTATAGGCTTCATTTCTTACAAACCTATAAGTTTTTTGAACTTCTATTTAAGTAGATGGCACATTAAAGGCTTCACATACCCGGATAACCTTCAATAAACAATGCTCGTGATGGTAATGAAGATGATGATGGGATTGTAGGGCCTTAATAAGTTATAAGGACATACAATCACAATAATTATTAATATCAGTGTAACATATTATTTATATATTAATAATGTTAAGCAAAAATTTTTCTGTTGACAAAGTATTTATGTAAGAAAAAAGAACAGTGGTTACGGCACCAGGCACATGAACTGAGGGTGCCCTAACCCTAACCCTGACCCTGACCCTAACCCTAATCCTAACCCTTACCCCTAAACCTAACCCTAACCCTAATTAACACCACAGAGGGTGCAGTCATTGACTGGGGACCTTTAGCTAGCCTAGAGGTTTCCTCAAAAGATATAATTCCTTTCATATTCCTTTGGATCATGATGAATACCCCACTAATAAAAACAGAGCATTGGTTGGTACCAGAGAGCTGATGCAGTAGGGTCATGGAGGATTTTCGCCTCCATCTCCTGGTATTGCTGCTTATCCAAAGCAAAAGGCTTACAGCCTTTAAAGGTATGGACTGGGGGATTATATAAATAGCTTTATTTGTTTATAATGGATACCGTCATGAGTTTTCTGATAAATGAGTTGAGACTTTTAACAAAACTCAGGCAATGCTACGTCCATGATTCTAGCCCATTGCAGGTAGACTTTCCAAAGGGACTCTTGACCTTCTGGAAAAGTGTATATGTGCATTGTTCTCTGGGCTGGTGCAAATATAAAACCCTAGTGTTCTTTGGGGATATGTTTTTATAAAATATCTAGAAAGAGGAAAAGTATTGCTATTAAAAGAATACTTTATAACAGATTCCATATTTCAAGAAATCTATAGTTAACAGAGTGAGCAATAAAGGCAAATAAATCATAATTATTTTCCTATAAATATTACTCATGACAAAACCATCTTGTCTTCCCAAGAAATACTTTGGTAAAAACCTTATTAGTCACTGAAATTGTTCAAAGAAGCAGCAGCCTCTTGAAGGTCTCATTGTTAAAGACAATGTGCAGTGCTATTATTTATTTTCTTTCTTTCTTTTTTTTTTTTATTTGAGACAGACTCTCACTATATCACCCTCAGTAGAGTGCTGTAGCATCACAGCTCACAGCAACCTCAAGCTCTTGGGCTTAAGCAATTCTCTTGCCTCAGCATTTCAAGTAGCTGGGACTATAGGTGCCTGCCACAATGCCCAGCTATTTTTTTGTTGTTGCAGTTGTCATTGCTGTTTAGCTGGACCGGGCTGGGTTCAAATCCACCACTCTCAGTTCACGTGCCTGGCACCGTAACCACTGTTCTATGGGCACCCAGCCGCAGTGCTATTATTTTTAACAAAACTACACCCTGGCCATTTTATGGCAGACTAGTATTGTCTAACATTAACCAGATAGAGAGCAGCGTATATTTTCTTTTCTTCACCCTTCTTTATTTTTTCCTAGTTAAAACCCTCTTTTAGCTGTTTGTTAAGACAGGTTAATTCAAAGATGCTATAAAACACTTCCTTCATAATTTCTGATGTAATAAGTTTTCAAAATTTTCTTTCATTCTTAGTTGCAAGCTTCATAAATACAGATTTGTCATATTTTAGGTCTGTGTAATTAGGTATAACTGTGACAATGTAGTTGCAAATGCCTTTCTTTTCTTCTTGACAAATGCAAGTTCCAATATATTCAAATTTCTACTGTATCTTTTTTTTTTTGCTTTCTCCTCTATTTTTGTTTGAAAATTCTAACACAGAATTTCATGCCAGAATTTTTTTTTTTCTCCTAAAAGCTGGAAGAAATCATTTCAAGTTTCAAGACTGTGAAAATTGACTATGCCTGACTTTTCCTAAAATGACTCGCAATGCTTTTTGCCAGGCAGATTCCAGGACCAGTTACTTTATGATCAAAACCTACAGATGGTACTTACAGAAGACTAGCCAGTAGGGTACTTTTTGAGAATGTCAAGATCAAAAACTATAATTAAAGGTTATTTTGGGAAACATCAGAGATCCCATCTCTAACTCCACAGGGGGTGTAAAAAAGGGGGAAAAAAGAGAAAGAAAAAATAATTTTGTGACAAAGTAATTGCTGACAAAAACATTATAACCCACAATGTCATTTGAAAACAATTGAATTTCTGCTCTTTTCTTTGCAGAACCTCAGCTTTCAAGTGACGCTGAGGGTTATAATGTGCAATTCTGACTTTTCTTTAGGTACGTAGGTTATTTCACAGCTGTCAGCGTTCCACAGCCACCTTCCCATCACCAGTCCCTGCTCATCCCTGCTAGTTGATATCGTTATGCCAAACCCTCATGATATTTAATCACCACAAGACGGGGAGGTTACATGATGATAAGCCTGTGATGAAGTGATGAAAATTTTACCTCTTAACAATGTACAAGTGGAAATTTCACACACTGAGGCCAAAACAGGAAAATAATGAATATCTATAGTTTAATTTCCACGCATCACTGCTTGTGGCAGTGAAATAAATACCAGCATGAAGTAATAGAGTAGTTAAAGGGGTGGCTAGTGGATTAAAGAAGGGAATTAATACCCATGATTAAAATTGCATGTATCATTGCCGGTGGCTGTGGAAATATGTCAATTGCGTGTCTGTGTGTGTTTCAGGGCAGAGAAAGAATGTTTCAAATTGAATAATAATGACTTTCCTTTATGTAGTATTATACAAACAAGCCAAAGTTCTCACTCCAGCGTGTTGCAAAAAATAAATACATTCTATGCGTATATGTTTTTGAAAATTATTAACTTTAATTATACATATATTTTTATGTATATATGTATAATAGGTTTTCAACCTTTTGTGTTTTAAAAAACCGTGTCGACCAAGTTAATCCTAACTGTTTACATATTTATCTTTTTTCGTTCCTCACTAATTCTGTAAATTCCAAGTAATAACTCTATAACCATAGGATATTGATTTGATCTTTGATTTGATATTTGTAGTTCAAGCTTATATTCTTTGATAATAATGATAAATTTACAGTATCTTGCTGCCAGGAAAAATGTCAAATAAATATTTTCAGCATTATTCATTTATATTAGGTTTCTGGTGGCTAATAATCATGTACAGCTTTAAACTGCAACATGCAAAATATTTACATAACAGACAACTTACTGGGGTAAATGAAAACTATGTGATTGTAAATTAGACTATTCATTTGGACTAGGAGTACACCTGATTTTTTAACACACAGTGAGTGCTGGAGAGGACACTTCCCTGAAGCATCCTCAATGCTCAGAATCCCTGCATCTTAATTGCTTTTCATCAAGCATTTGAAGTGAAAAAGACTAGTTTGCAACCTTGGATGAGCATTTTTAAAAACCACTTAATTTATTGCATAGGGTTATTTTTTTGAAAGAATTCTTGTAAAAAAAATACTACTAATTCACCACAAAGAAAAATTCTCAAATGCAAAGCTTTTTAAATATAATGCTTTATCAGTCAGAGAAGACCTACATTGACTAATTTCCTAGCTGTCAAAAACAAGTATATTGCACACACACACATCCCCCAAAACTTTTTGTTCAGATTCTTTTCTTTTTTTCTCTTCTTTTTGAAATGTTTTACAAATGGCGTTTGACTACATTACTTTGGCAGGAGTGTAATGGTGTGATTATGGTTGAATGCAGCTGGAACTCCTGGGCTCAAATAATCCTCCCACCTCAGCCTCCTGAGCAGGTAGGAGTAAGCTACTGTGACCAGCTTATTTATTTGCTTATTTACTTATTTATTTATTGTGGAGATGGTGTTTTGCTTCTTCCCCGGGCAAGTTTTGAACTCCTGGCCTCAAGTTTCAGCCTCCAAAAATGGTGGGCTTACAGATGTGAGCTACCACATTCGACCTGTCCAGATTCCTTTCAATGTTATGATTCTGTACCTTTTCACCTCATAGAAGATGAGTACTATACCCCCTGTGTTGCTCAGAACTGAGTGCTTGGTCCATACTCAGCAAATACTAAGCCATCACGACAAGTGCTGAATCCAATTCGAAACCATAAAGAGGAAATTCAAGTGGTTCCAAATGTCAGTGTTCTATGAGTTAATTCCATCTGTGGGGGAGCTGTAGTTCCAGATTTTTATGTTCATGAAATAATTCAAATTATTCTCCTCTATTTTTAACTTCCAGAGAGGACAAAGAGATTTCTCTCACTGAGGATTGCAGCTATGGTTTTCACTAAGCTGAAATACAAGCTTTAACGTGATCCTCCACACAAGACCAGACTCGATGAGAAATGTAGGGTGTTGCTATGGCAATTCCACTTGTTGCAAAGTTTCTCTGTTGGCTTCTCCCTGACATTGCATTCTAAAAAGAATCATATGAAAAGGTGCGGTGGCTACGAAGACAGACACGAAGCCAAGAAGATGGAACTTTCTCAACTTTCCTTCTCCAGAAGAGGGAACATGTCATATTGTAAAGCCACCTCGATGTGCTCAGAGGGCTGGCTGAGGAGGTGGCGTTTAGAAATTTCACCAAAAACCTGGAATCTGTTTCTGTTTGGTTTGAGCAGGATATGGGCAATGACAAGGTTATGATCAAAATTACAATGCCAAAGAAGAATGTTTAGGCTAATCAAAGATGTTCAGGCCCTAATTCCACAAAGAGTGACTTGTTTTGTTGTGGTGGTAGTTGTATAATTTTCTTTTATTTTTAGCAGAGATTTGATACGGGGAAACTTCATTTAAATCCAGGCATAGAAGTGGCGCCTGTGGCTCAGTGGGTAGGGCACCGGCCCCATATACCAAGGGTGGTGGGTTCAAACCCGGCCTGGCCAAACTGCAACAAAAAAATAGCCAGGCGTTGTGCCAGGTGCCTGTAGTCCCAGCTACTCGGGAGGCTGAGACAAGAGAATCGCCTAAGACTAGAAGTTGGAGGTTGCTGTGAGCTGTGTGACGCCACGGTACTCTACCCAGGGTGATAAAGTGAGACTCCGTCTCTACAAAAAACAAACAAACCAAAAACAGGCATAGAAAGCAAATATCTGTGATAGAGGAAGGAGAAAGTAATTCACATAATGTCATTTCCTTGCAGAAGGACCTTCCCTTTGGAGGCTAGAATCAATCCAACTGTTTATTTCAGTCACTTCCACAGGAAATATGTACATCTCTATTAGGTAGGTGCTACTGTCATTTTCGTTTTGCACATGAAGAAAGGAAGATTCAAAGAAAAAAACATAACTGCGCTTAGGTCAATCACCTAGAAAGAAGGAGTTCTGGGAACCGAACCCAGAACCAATATGTCAACCAGAGTGTTATTAAATATAACTAACTGGGCCAAATTCCAGTGGGAGAAGCAAATCCAGTGGAGACTCCAAAGCTATTTACTAATAAAGGGCAAAAATTACATTTTTTGTCATTATTATGCAAACCTCTTTTTCCACACTACCAAATACAACTAATAAAGTGAAACTAGGAAGTTGATTTATCAGAGTATCTTGTGGCTTAAGAAAGTATGTTTTCTCATTTTAATCCAATAAGAATCATTTACTTAGATCTTGCTATATGCCCCAAATATAAAAATACTTCCAAGATACCTATTCCTGCCCAAGAAGAATTTATCAGTTGCTGGGGGAACATAGTGAACTAGCATATTTGTTCTCTCTTATGGAGAGAGCAAAATTAAACCTAGCTATAAGGAAGAGATTATAAATTAGCAGCCTAATGGCTTAGGTGGCCCTTAGACATATTTAACTTGACCCACCAAATGTGGTTTAGAAAATTTTCATCTGTTGACTACATTTGAAAATTGAGAGATGTCACATAGAATGTGAAGTTTTAGCTTGTCTTTGGAATCACAGTTCATATTCCCATTTGGCAAAAATCACAGGAGTGAATAGAAAGTTTCCCCTGAAGTGGTGGCGTGTTTTCTATTCTCTGCTCGATTTCCTACCCTTTTCATTCTCTCTACAATGAAGATCGGCAACACCCACCATGCATCCTAAAGTCATGCTTGTATTTTTCTTATGTCTATTAAATCTATATATGTAGCTGTCTTGTCCCCATAGGATTTCGAGATTGTGGCTTCTGCTGTAAGGACACAAAAACAAATTTGAGGTACACATTATTTTTAAGTAAAAACAAAAAGACCATTGTGCAGATAGTAGCAGAATATCTACTAGTTTCTATTTCTGCTTCTGCGATTCTCTGTGAATATACTCGGAAAGTTAAAGAAGAGACCTGGAATATGAACCGAAGTTGTCACCACTACTGAGTTTTTCAAGGGTTTTACTGGAATACCTACAACTAGGGAGGATGCTAGTCCATTGAGAGGCCCAGGTGTGCACATGAAACCATTAGCAGATAAATAGGCCCAGTTGATGTGCAAAGAAGGTTCTGTTGGAAGTGTGAGAGAGATTTAATAGAAAGAAAATGGAGTAGAAGGCTGGACTAAAGGAATGGAGGAGAGAGAAGGAGGGAAAAAAGGAGAGACTGGAGGTTATACCACCTCTAATCCGTAAATATCCTCTTGGGTAGCCATCGAGGACCTCCTCATGAAATCAACTATAACATTTCGGGTTGTGTCATTTGTTTTTATTTCTGCCTGGGATGACATTTTTCTCCCCAAATCTTTCATTCACCTGATTTTCTGCTAATCATATTTCAACATTTAGTTAAGGAGGCTCATTTCTATTAAATATTGCCATTGCCTTTAGAGAAAGGAAACCATTTCTTCCTTTACACTACAATTTCACCTTATATAGGTTTCATTTATTCGTATTACATTTCATAGAAATTACGTATGCACGTGCTAGTCTTCCCTGGAAAATTATAAATTCTTGGGAAGAAATCCACATTTTATTTATCTTGGTATCTCCATTTCCAAGTATCATATTATAAATATTTGTTAAATTAATGAATGAATATATCTTCAAAACAGAGCCAGTTTAAAGCATTTTACGAAACTCCTCTTGACCTATTGACCTAACTAAACATCTTCAGAAGCCAACATTTCACTTGAAATAGCTAGTTTGATATGTGATTATTAATTCAATTGGTAAAAATTATGATAACACATTCAGAGGTTACATGTGTTTGTGTGTGTATATATATATGTATGACTTTTATATGGATATATATATATGTGTGTGTGTCTATATAGAATTTATCCATAATTAGTTGAACATGTTCTCCATCTGGGGTACTATATTAGACACTCTGGGGAGCAGCTGAGTGGAATTTAATTACATATTTAAATAAGCCTTTAATTTTATTATAAAACTGACCAAGTACAGTAGAACCTCTGTCAATGGTCACAGTCCACAACATAAGGAAGAAGTCAACAGAAGGAATGAGGCCTACTGTACTGATATGTACATGTGGTGCACGTCTGTTCTATGAAAATTAGATCAACTTAAGAAGGTCAGTGTGGGGAGGTGGTCAGCTACGGAGGTTCTGCTGTATACTTCCTATCCACCCACTCACCAAAATTACCCTGTTCATTAAAAGAAATCTCACCACTAAAGTATAATATTAACTGAGGCAAGGAAGCAATTGTTGGTCTTCTACATGGTACCTGAAATAAATTTTTTCATTTTTTTGAAATACAATAAAGGTGAGTACACACAGTGTACGGCTCAACCTCACACACCTATGGAGTCACGACATTGCCACACACTCTCCAAAGCCTCTCATTTCCTCTAGTGTCACTACTCCTCTTACGAAGTTATCCATATCCCAAATTTCTAAAAGCATAGATTAGTTTTTGCCTGATTTTCATAACTGGAATGTTTACTATGCCCAGAGTATTTATTGCTTACACAATGCATATGTTATGACTACACTCGAAAACACATATTCTTAATTTTATGGAGCTACACAAATGGATAACACCTAATCTGGACTATAAAGAAGTTCATGATTTTTTTTTTTAATTTTTTATTTTATTTTAGAAATAAGATCTCACTCTCTCACTCAGGCTGGAGTGCGGTCGTACCATCATATCTTGCTGCAAACTTGAACTCCCAGGCCCACATGATTCTCACACCTCAGCTTCCCCAGTTGCAGGGATTGCCGGTGCAAGCCACCACATGAGGCTGAAGTTTGCAATCTGATAGCTACTGACAATGTGATGAGACCTAAACCACATAATACACAGCAAATGGGTTCTGAGAGATAGGTTCCCATTACAAGGGGAGCTCTCATTTGATTTACAAAGCATGGAATTGCTATTGAAACTCTAGAAAGGGCAAGATTTTAATAAGAGTTTTCTTTCACATTGTCAGAAACAATGTTATTTATGTCTGGATTATCGTGATAAATTTATTTCATGCATAGATGCAGTCTTTTATAATCTCTCTGACAGGAGCCTCTTACATTATATCAGAAATGAGAAGGAAAGTCAGGAAGTGGCCTTGATCACAAATTACCTAGTTCATTGTTTGTGTTTCTTTTTGGAGGAAAAGCTGTTCATTAACTGTAACAGGCTGGGTGGGGTGGCCCACACTTGTAATCCCAGTACTTTTGGAGGCCAAGGCAGGAGGATTGCTTGAGGCTAGGAGTTTGAGACTAGCCTAAGTAAGATAGTGAGACCCTGGTTTCTACCTGACCCCCCACCAAACAAACAAACAAACAAAAAACCTTGCAATAGTGATTGGTGGCAGGAAAGTGTGTTAGAAGTTTGAGTTTTATATCTACTCATATATCTGGTACTTTTGGAGGCTAAGGAATGAGGATTGCTTGAGGCTAGGAGTTCAAGACCAGCCTTAGTAAGATAGTGAGACCCTTGTTTCCACTGCCTCCCTCCCAAAAACAAACCCTGCAATAGTGATTGGTGGCCAGGAAAGTGTGTTAGAAGTTTGAGTTTTACATCTACTCATATACAGATGAGGAGTCATACAAAGCGAAAAGTGAGAGCTTTACCAGAAAACAGTTTTCTGTGGTTGATGAATTGCCTTGGGTTCGACTTTCAAATAAAAAGGCTTCTAGGTTGCAGAGGTAGGTAGAGTGGGTCAGCAGTTGCCTCTGAGAGGGTGAATGTCCATTGGGGACTGCAAATGATAACTAGTGTGTATGATACACAATTTTTCAGATTTACTCTCTGATGGAAAAAGTAATGCCTTTTGTCAAATCATTGTCCTCAAAAGTGATGTGGTCCTTCTTCGATACAGCTGTCTGCCCCAGAATCAGTTTCTCTCCTGGACTACTGGGCTCCTGGCCCAGACCTTGTGTTGCACACAAGGTCTCATTAGGGCCTGCTTTCTCTTGCAGCCCACGTGCTTCTATATAGTTAGCCATTTCTGGGCCCCACTTGGTATCAGCACCGGAAACCATTTGCTTGAGAATGCCATTATTTTTGGGGAGAGGGGGAAGGCTGCTTCTTCACATAACATTGAATGCTCAGAGGTTATGCCGGTATTGCCTGATATTCCTGGAATAAGGAATTTGGCCATAATTTTGCATTTCTTTAAAAGTAACAATCTGGGTCACAGCTAAACTCCAAACACTTACCTTTCCAGGGTGATGGTAGAGGAGAGCTGGAGTCAGGATGGAGATCGTGTGCTTTAGCCTGATCCTCCCCAGAGCACAGTGAGGGGAGGGCTGGACACAGCAGAGCTCCAGCACTCAAGGAACACGATAAGGTGGCATTAGCATAATGGCGCAAAGTGAACCAATCCCTGGTCCCTCGAGTCCTGGAAATGGATGTTCCCTGGTCCTGAAAGGGAAAGTGCTTCCTCCATACACTTTTGGATAATGTCTCCTAGGATTTGCTTTCGGGTAGAACTGCTTTCTCCAAGTCCCGCATCTTATAAGCACTAGTGTTGAAAAGAAGCTTACTTCACAGTATGGTCATGGTTATGGCGAAAAAATACCTGAAAGTATACATTTATATAGTTTTAGAGAAAGGAATATCTATGTATAGTCATGCCCAGCTTAACGATGGGCATATGTTCTGAGAAATGCCCCTTCAGCACTTTTTTTTTTATAATTTTATTGAATCATAATTCTGTACATTGGTGCAATCATAGGGCACGATTCATATACATTCAGAAATGTTTTGATCGTACTGTTACAGTTAGCCTTCATGGCATTTTCTTGATCACTATATAAAG